>JAUCMX010000029.1:8626073-8719442 GCA_033459395.1 Hemibagrus guttatus | reverse complement strand
CATGTGTCTGGATGTTAAATTACGGTGGTTGAGCAATATGCATGAAAAATCCCGCTAAAAAAAGAGGCATGCCATTTTGTGGCAAAAAACACACCTCATTATACTCTTACCTGCCTGCACAGTGCTTTATGGTCAATCCTGGCTGTGTTGCTAGTCAGAGAGCAGCATCGTCAAGCCTCAAGCTCTATATTAGTGTCCTCAGAGGACAAACTGTGGACAGCTCACTATGGCCTAATGAGGACTGAAGTAGAATGATCTGAAGTTGTGCATCAGAAGCCCCTCTCTCTCTCTCTCTCTCTCTCTCTCTCTCCCTGAGGAATTCACTTTAGACTTGCAGAATCGTTTCTTAAGTTTCTATCACTTTCCTCAGTTTAACCCTCAGCAGACCGTGAGATGTCTTACTTGAAGAATATTCAAAGTGCCACTCAACATTTCAGTACTAAATTTCAACCAAAAGGAATAATCCAGTGTATACTTTTTTGTCATTTAAACCTAATATACTGTAAAATGTATTGGGACAGTGAATAAGTAAGGAATAAAACACTTGGGGTGTGCTGTTGTGGGAAAACAATGCACAGAGTGGATTGCAAAGTGGAGTTACCAATTGAATTTGATCACTTACAAGTAAAATCATGTCCTGAAATGTTATTTTTTACTTATATCACAGTAAATTTCAATGCTACCTTTTTAAATAATACTTTTAATAATGCAACAATTTTTAAATAATACAACAATGTAAAGTTTTATTTGTTTAATATTATGTAATATCCACAAGACAAGTTAGTTCCTGTTCTCACTTACAGTCCCATCCGTAAGTATTGGAACAGCAAGTCTAGTTCTATTGTTTTTGGTATACAATGAAGACCTTTGGGTTTAAGATCAAATGATGAATTTGGGATGATAGATCAGAACTGTATCTTTCATTTTTTTAATGTTTAAATCTATATGTCTGAAATAACTTAGAACATAGCCTTTTCTGTTTGAGCTCTTCTATTCTTCGTGTTCAAAAATATCGTAAAATGTGGCTGACAGGTTTCCTGTTAGATTGATTGTTTAAACAATTTATAGCTCAGAATGTCTACTCTTGCTTTGAGCCCCGGGTTTCACCTGTGAAAACATTGTGCATTTGTTGTTAAAAAAGATAAAGCAACATGAAGATCAGTCTACGGCAGAAAAAAAAGCCATTTTGAAGCTGAGAAAAGAGGACAAATTGATCAGAGCCATTGCACAAACATAGCACATAGCCAGTACAACAATTTGATGGAGGTACTGCTGAGATTTGAACCCTGGATCTCCTGTTTACGAGGCAATTCTATAGTAACAACTCATACAGGGACTAACTTGGTGGATGATCCACATAAATGGATTTGTGAACTTTTTTTACATCAAGGGAGTAAAAATGGAGGGAAGTACTGTCCGTAGCTGCTGTCACACATGGAATAACAGTCACTCACTTGTCCTATGGACATTTCACTACATTAATTCATTGTCTACCGCTTATCCGATCTATTCTTGGGTCACGGGGAGCCTGTGCCTATCTCAGGCATCATTGGGCATCAAGGCAGGATACACCCTGGACGGAGTGCCAACCCATCGCAGGGCACACACACACACACACACACACACACACACACACACACACACACACACACACACACACACACACACACACACACACCGGACAATTTAGAGATGCTAATTAACCTACAATGCATGTCTTTGGACCAGGGGAGGAAACCCCCGTGGCATGGGGAGAACATGCAAACTCCACACACACACATGGCGAAGGCAGGAATCGAATCCCCAACCCTGGAGGTGTGAGGCAAACATGCTAACCACCAAGCCACCGTGCCCCCTTCACTACATTAAGTGGAACTATAAATGGATAAAAATGATGATGTTCATTGTAAACTGCAGTCATTGGCCTGGTTCTGTATTATTTCATATATATATATATATGTTAAACCTTTGGGGGCATGGTGAATTGAATTTCAAAGTTGGGAAGGTTCTGTTTAGAAATGTTTACCTACACACAGCATGTTCCTAAATCCTAAAAGTGTGATGAACTCAACTGCATTTGGAAAGCAATACTAGCCTAGCTATTCTATTTTTTTTTATTTGTATTTAAATTGGTCTTGAGTATTAGTATTTCTACAAATTGAACATACATGACTTTCTGCTGTTTGAGAGTCATGATATCCAGTAATTTTGGCAGCAAAATGAACCACTTTCATAATTACCGAAGGGTAGCAGATTAACTGAAGACTTCAGTGTGTGTGAGTGTGTGTGTGTGTGTGTGTATACTTGTGTGTAGGAGGTCTATATAGTGTTGTAGGGCCAACCTGTACTGACACTAATTGGTGAATACGAACTGCAGGAGCTTGCATGCCCTACAGATACATATAGCCTTGCTGAAAACAATGCATTTCAGACACACACACACACACACACACACACACACACACACACACACACACACATAGCTGAACAATAAGCTGAACATTGTTTGTTTTTCCTTTAAGACATTATTTAAAATTACTATTGAAAATGTTGAGCCCATAAAAAACTTAAACTTATCTTTACATAGGGTACATGTACATAAAATAATACTTCCTCTGTTTGGGATTAGATTAGACATTATTTTTTCAGATATTGATCTTGCCCAGAAACATCTGTGTGTGTATATGTATTCATACATATAGTGCACACATCAATCAGCCATAACATTAAAACTACCTGCCTAATATTGTGTAGTTTCTCTGGCAGCTCTGACCCTTCAAGGCATGGACTCCACAAAACCTCTGAAGGTGTGCTGTGGTATCTGGCACGTGAGAAGCAGATCCTTTATGTTTTGTAAATTATGAGGCCTGACCTCAATGGGTTGGACTTGTTTGTCTAGCATGTTCATTTTGGAGGCAACACCTTGAACTATTTGTGGTGTTCCATAAACCATTCCTGAACAAAATTTGCAGTGTGTCAGGGAGCTGCTGAAAGAGGACAGTCATTAGGGAACATTGTTGCCATGACTGTACCTTCATGGTCTGCAAAAATGTAGATGGTAGGTGTCAAAATAACATCCAGATGAATGCTAGGACTTTCCCAGCAGAGCATTGCTCAGGGAAACACACTACATTCACCAGCTTGACTTCTTCCTATAGAACAACCCCCAAGACCTGCTGTTTCAGATATGCTCTGGTCCAGTCATCAAGCCACCACAATTTTCATCACATTGCTGATATCCTTACATTTTGTCCATTTTCCATTGCCCATTTTCCTTGTGTGGAAGGTTTTGACAGCTGAACAATACCCTTACCCTTTACCTTTTTTTAGATGACTCTTTTAGATGTATTTTAGATGTTTTCTAGAGTTCAGTGATTATGCCACACTGTACCACAGTGATTATATACATTGTTTATTAATAGTAATAATACTAATAATAAATAGATCTTTAATAAATATAGTTGGATTTGGATATGGATATTGATTTCTGTAAGTAGAGGTTTATTTACATTTACAGACGGAGCCTTTGGTGTCAGACCTTTAACAGTCAATAAGTTTTCTTTATACTTTCAAATTTCTCAGTAACATGAGATGAGCTGCGTTTTCCTTTTTTGTCTCATTAACTTTAAGAGAGACGGGTGATAGAATGACTATTTAAAGTTGTTATAGTGGTTGTATATAACAGGAAGTCGAAGAGAAACTCAAGGACATTCCACAAGATTAAACATAACTCTTCTTTTTCTTCTTTCGGCTTTTCCCTTCAGGGGTCGCCACAGCGTATCATGTCTCTCCACCTATCCCTATCTTCCGCATCAACACTTGCACCCACTAGCTTCATATCCTCATTTATTCCATCCGTATACCTCCTCTTTGGTCTTCCTCTTTGCCTCCTGCCTGCCTCTAGCTCTGACTCCTGTCTCTTCCTCAGTGACACTGTTTCTAAACAATACAGCATGGCCGGTCTCACCACTGTCCTGTACACCTTCCCCTTGATTCTCGCTGATATTTTCCTAACACACAGAACCCCCGACACCTTTCTCCACCCATTCCAATCTGCCTGCACTCGCTTCTTTACCTCTTTCCGACACTCTCCATTACTCTGGACTGTTGACTCCAAGTACTTAAACTCCTGTACCTTCTTCACCTCTTCACCCTGTAACCTTACTGTTCCACTTCCCTCCCTTTCATTCACACACGTATTGTGTGTGACTTTCATTCCTCTTCTCTCCAGCGCAAACCTCCACCTCTCCAGGTTTTCCTTTATCTGCTCCCTGCTCTCACTACAGATCACAATGTCATCTGCAAACTTCATTGTCCAAGGAGACTCCTGTCTGACCTCCTCTGACAACTGGTCCATCACTATAGCAAACAGGAAGGGGCTCAAAGCCGATCCCTGATGCAGTACCACCTCCACTTTGAACTCCCCTGTCTGACCTACAGCACACCTCACCACTGTCCTGCTCCTCTCATACATGTCCTGCACCACTCTGACATACTTCTCTGCTACTCCTGACTTCCTCATACAGTACCACAGCTCTTCTCTTGGCACCCTGTCATACGCTTTCTCCAAGTCTACAAACACACAGTGCAACTCCCTCTGACTATCCCAATACTTCTCCATCAAAATTCTCAGAGCAAAAATTACATCAGTTGTGCTCTTTCTGTGCATGAAGCCATACTGCTGCTCACAAATTTCCTTAACCTAGCTTACACTACTCTTTCCCATCATTGCATTGACATGCTTCATTGTATGGCTCATCAACTTTATCCCCCTATAGTTGCTGCAACTCTGCACGTCACCCTTATTCTTAAAGATCGGCACTAATACACTTCTTCTCCATTCCTCAGGCATCCTCTCACTCTCTAAAACCTTGTTAAACAAACTAGTTAAAAATTCCACTGCTGCCTCTCCCAGACAATTCCAGACCTCCACCGGGATGTCGTCAGGACCAACTGCCTTTCCACTTTTCATCCTCTTCAAAGCCTTCCTGACTTCATCCTTTCTAATCTTATCTAGTTTCTGTTCCACAGAGTTCACCCCTTCTACTCTTTTTTCCCTTTCATTTTCCTCATTCATCAGCTCTTCAGAGTACTCTTTCCATCTCCTCTGTACACTCTCCTCACTTGTGAGCACCCTTCCATCTCTATCCTTAATAACTCTAACTTGCTGCACATCCTTCCCATCTCGATCCCTCTGCCTAGCTAACCTGTACAAGTCCTTCTCTCCTTCTCTCCTTCTCTAGTGTCTAACCTAGTGTACAACTCATCATATTCCTTCTGCTTGGACTTAGACACCTCCCTCTTCACTCTGCGCTGTAACTCCTTGTATTCCTGTCTATTCTCTTCAGTCCTGTCCATGTCCCACTTCTTCTTGGCTAACCTCTTCCTCTGGACACTATCCTGAACTTTCTCATTCCACCACCAAGTCTCCTTATCTTCTTTCCTCCTTCCAGATGACACACCCTGCACCTTTCTCCCTGTCTCCCTGATCACTTCTGCTGTAGTTTCCCAGTCATCTGGCAGCACTACCTGACCACCCAGAGCCTGCCTCAACTTCTGTCTAAATTCCGCACAACATTCCTCCTTTTTCAACTTCCACCACTTGGTTTTCTTCTCTATCTCTGTCCTCTTCTTACAGACCATCAAAGTCATCCTACACACCACAATCCCATGCTGTCTGGCTACACTCTCTCCCACTACCACTTTACAGTCATTAATCTCTTTCAGATTGCCTCTTCTACATAGGATGTAGTCTACCTGTGTGCTCCAACCTCCACTCTTGTAAGTCACTCTATGCTCCTCCCTCTTCTGAAAATAAGTGTTAACCACAGCCATGTCCATCCTCTGAGCAAAGTCCACTACCATCTGTTCTTCAAGGTTCCTTTCCTTAACTCCAAACTTGCCCATCATCTCCTCATCACCTGTGTTCCTTTCACCAACATGTCCATTAAAATCTGCTCCTATCACCACTCTCTCACCCGTGGGAATACTCTCTATCACCTAATCTAATTCACTCCAGAATCTCTCTTTCTCCTCTAACTCACAACCTACCTGTGGGGCATAACCACTAACAACATTCAACATCACCCCTTCAATCTCTAACTTCAGACTCATCACCCTGTCTGACACTCTCTTCACCGCCAGAAAATTCCTCACAAACTCCTCCTTCAGGACCACACCTACCCCATTTCTCTTACTATCCACACCATAATAAAACAGCTTGAATCCTGCTCCTATACTATGAGCCTTGCTACCCTTCCACCTGGTCTCCTGTACACACAGTATATCCACCTTCTTTCTCTCAATCATATCAGCCATCTCTCTACCTTTCCCTGTCATAGTACCAACATTCAGAGTTTCTATTCTCAGTCCTACACTCTTACCTTTCCTCTTCTGCACACTCTCCTCCCTCCTCTACTTCTTCGACCAACAGTAGCCCAATTTCCATCGGCGCCCTGTAGGTCAACAGCGCCAATGGCGGTCGTTGTTAACCCGGGCCTCGACCGATCCGGTATGAAATTCGTACTGACGATTTGCATGATGAAATTTGGCAATGTTTTATGCTAGATGCCCTTCCTGACACAACCCTCTCTATTTATCCGGGCTTGGGACCGGCATTGTGATCCCCATGGCTAGATTAAGATTAAACATAACTATTGTGCATTAATACATTTTGTAATGTAATTTTTGATACTTTGCTGTGCTGTTAGAGGAATAAAACCCTTCAGGTCATGCTATTATTGGGAAAATAAACAGTCCAGAATGCTAGCAGTAACTTTGCTTCACAGCTGGTTGCATCACATCTCCCAAATGTTGATTATTTTCCTACAACAGTATGTCCTGTTATATTTTATCCCTCACATAGTGCTTACTAAATTTACTATTGTGTCTTTCTAATTGTCAAGAGACCTTATTCCTGTTTTCCCCACTGATCTTCTGCAGTTCTTTTTGTTCTACTTCTTCTCTGTTTGCCTTTCAAACGCATTTGATTTACTATGTTTTTCTGCTCACCTCCTCTTCACTTATTGGTCTCACTGGGATCCCTGAGCTTTTACCCTAACACTCATGCTCTTTTATTCTACATACAAAACTCTCCATGGCTTTCTAGAGGCTCCTGGTTCCAAAAGGTGATATTAATATGATAGTGGACTATAATGATCTGGATAAACTTTATTCTTAGTTCCCTTGGTAACATCGATGGTAAGTGTTCAGTGGGAAGTCTGAAATCTTTTTAGTCATTGTGTAGTCATGTCCATGTGAATTTAACTGAAATATATGAGCAACAGCTTTTTTTTGACCCTGTTTTTTTATCACTTTCTAATCATTACTATCATTCAAATTAATTATATTAAGCAAGTAATATAAGTAATTAAGTGTTAGATTTGTGTAGTGTTAAAATTTTTCTCTATTAGCTGGAAAAAACATCCAAACAGTATTTCAGCCAGAAATGTGACATTTTCATCCATCCTTAAAAATATAGTTAACAAATGTAACTATACAAGTTAAATCAAGTCTAATTTTGTTAAGTTCAAGGTTTGTTCCTGTTAAGTAATTATTAAACAATGTCAGTTAAAGCAGCTATATTAAACCGTAAAATATTACCTTAGGTTTTAATCATTGGAGCACAATTTGTTCTTTATTAAAGGTGCTCAGATCCTTACACTTTGCCAGTTTTCTTGCTCTCATCACATCGACTTCAAGAACCTCTGAAGGATCTGAAAAGGGAATTAAGCTCACAGTGTCAAAAAGAAACCTTATTCTATTCTTCTCACATTATTGTGGAAATTATTCTTATTGTGTGAGTTTGATTCTCACACAAGGCAACGGAGCTTTGCATGTAAATTCTACTCTTATGTCACAGCCAGTCAAAAAATATTTCACCACACATCATACTCTGTGTGTGTGTGTGTGTGTGTGTGTGTGTGTGTGTGTGTGTGTGTGTGAGTGACCAAAAAATTTGAATTTGAATTACCATTCAGCTGAAAGTTTAATGAGGAGGCTGCTCACAGTCCCATCCAAGGGCTTCCAGAGCATTTAAAGTTATTCACGTTTTCTTTTAATCTTAATTGAGTGTCTTTCTGAACCCCACAGGATCATAAAGTCTCAATAATAGCATGGACAGGCAGGTCTTTCCTTTTTTTCTATTTGATTGACATATTGTGCCACTTCAACAACTCAGTCATGTAGAGAAGAAGCTGGGATAGCACTGCTTTATTGAATTCCTCTGTTCATTTAGAAAACCAGGAATGTAGAATCTAGACATGCTTCAAAGGTATTGAAGCTGGTCTATTTTGAAAATTATGAAAAAAGGGGGGAATATTTTGATGGGTCTAAATTAAAACATTTAGTATTAGACAATGGCTAAATTTTAAGGCCCCTATTTTATATTTATATAATAATAATAAACATTTTTTATATACCTGTAGTTTAGATCAGTTTGAGTCACCATGTTCTGGTAATTTCCACTTTAGTTCAATAGGGTAGGCAAGAAGATATCTGTTGATGTTTTTACAAAGGTGAGCAAACTCTCTCTGTGGAGCAAAATTACACAAATTTATTCAGTGGGAATTATTCTACAGTCAGCAGGTTTATTCTAATCGAGCTTCATGTTACATTTATGTAGCCTTGCTTAGGAATTTGTTTGTGTGAAATAAAACAAAAGAGTACTTTCCGATTATACTTTTTAGATTAAATTAGAATTAGAATGAATAGTTATGGGGGCACAGTGGCTTAGTGGTTAGGACATTTGCCTCACACCTTTAGGGTTGGGGATTCGATTGCTGCCTCCAATGTGTCACACTTTACCAAGGAGGAGGACCGAGAGGAAGCAGGTAAGTGCAGAGTGGACTTTAATTACAAAACACACTGGTGAAAACAAAGAAACTGAAACGTGTTGAAAATTTCCTTGAAGAATCATGCATTGCATAAATCAAATTCTAATCAAGTCATAATTCTAGGTCTAGCCTAATTATAACTACAGAAAATTAATTATTAAATCCTACTTTATTATTATTATTACATTACTCTAATTTACTTTAGTCAGATAAAATAGTAGTCTTTAAATAAGATTTAATCTAATTTACTATCTACTCAAACCATGTAAGTATTTAATAATAATTAGACTGATATCTACGTTAAGCAGTAATCATCTAATAATCATAACAAACAAATGACTCAGATTAAGCACTGATTATTTTAAGTCATGATTCATTAATCTTACTTCATTATCCTCATCTTAAATCAATATCAAAGCAGTATAACCTTTAGATGACAGTTGAAATTTACTAACAATAGCATATGGATAAAATTTAATAAGAAAGAAAGTAAAATAAATAGAAACTCATAAGAAAGTAATGATAAAGAAAGAATGAAGAATCTTAAGAGGCGAGCACTCTCAAAGCAGCATCTCAGGCTTCGGCGGAGAGGCCTTCAGCCGGCGACGCCAAAGCCATGTGCTCGTCTGTCTCAACGCTCCATGGTATAATGAGTATCAGCAAGGTCACACGTTCTTAAAAACAACGTGTACGGCAACCCTGGAAGCAGGAGAGGGGAACGTCATAACAACTCTCAGATAGGACAATAACTATGAAAGTAATATAATGTTAATATAATTTTATATAATATATTATATAATACATGCATAATAAATATAATATATACAATAAAAGGAAATTGACTGGTGGAACAAAAACAACCGAAGGAGAAGTCAATATAATATTAATAGAAGTACACAGTGTACTAAAGAACAAAGTATGCCACACAGAGAGAGCATAAGGAGTAGGTAAAGAGATAAATAGGGAAATTGACTTACCTAGGTAAGGTGGGTGCTGTAAGGTCCCGTGGGAAAAAAACAGAGGTGTCAGAGATGGAAGAGGTGAGATGATGCGGCGGCGACTGGCAAGTGGCTGTGTTTATAGATTAGGTGGGGCAGGGCCCAAGCCCAAGTTAAATCAAAACAGTGAATGAACCTTTTCTAGTGGCTGGTATTACCCAAAACATGGAACAAAGTAAGCAATCACCGAATGACAACCAAGCACAGAAGTAATGTAATGTACAGGGGAAATACAAAAAGGGGTGAAATAGAAAATATGGGAGGAAATTACACTAAACTTAACTGAACTAGCTGCAGAGCAAAATAAGGTTAAGCCCTCAGATAATAAAACCAACAATGAACAAGGATAAATGAATAAAAACTAATTAAATGTTGGGAAGGGAAACATCTCAATACTCTAAATAAATGCCAGATAACCCCACAAAGCAAGCCCTCAAGTACTTTGATATAGGGGATATGATAAATAGGTTCCTAAAATATAAATTAGGGGGGGCACGGTGGCTTAGCGGTTAGCACGGTGGCTTAGCGGTTAGCACGGTGGCTTAGCGGTTAGCACGGTGGCTTAGCGGTTAGCACGGTGGCTTAGCGGTTAGCACGGTGGCTTAGCGGTTAGCACGGTGGCTTAGCGGTTAGCACGGTGGCTTAGCGGTTAGCACGGTTGCCTCACACCTCCAGAGTTGGGGGTTCGATTCCCACCTCTGCCATGTGTGTGTGGAGTATGCATGTTCTCCCCGTGCCTCGGGGGTTTCCTCCCCCAATCCAAAGACATGCATGGTAGGTTGACTGGCATCTCTAAATTGTCCGTAGTGTGTGATTGCGTGAGTGAATGAGAGTGTGTGTGTGTGCCCTGCGATGGGTTGACACTCCGTCCAGGGTGTATCCTGCCTTGATGCCCAATGATGCCTGAGATAGGCACAGGCTCCCCGTGACCCAAGTTCGGATAAGCGGTAGACAATGAATGAATGAATGAATATAAATTAGTAAATACCTAATTTCTGCAAATACTGTGACCTTGTAATTGTGATAGACAGGCCTTGGCCTGACCCACAGGCCCGGCCACTGGTATCCTTGAGGTCAATGGATGGCAATCTTAAGGCCATCAGGTATGGACAAACGAAGGGGGGTTTGATTTTATGGGGGCCTATTCAGCAAAATAATCATCTATCGTCAAAACAAGCGCTGACAAACAAGTGTAAGGAGGGGTGAAAAGGCCCCTATATATAGGGGACATTTATGGGGGGGGGGGGTTGCACTTGACTGCATCGGGCTCGGAGCTGTGTTTTTGAGTGCCAATAAAGCTGGTTTGCTTCTTCTCATTCAAGCCTGAAGGAGTTTCATTATTTTCTTTCTTACAATTTAGCAAAGTGTTTGGTAAGTATAGGTAATTGCAGAAGACTTCAGAACCACCCAGAAGAATGTCCACTCAGAGGGGACTCTGAGTTCCGACAAATGGCACACAAATAAAAGACACTGAAAAAACAAGCTAAACTGAAACACTGTAGTTAGAACTCTAACAAAGTCCCAAGGTGAAAAAGCACGGCAGAAGCACAGACGATAGATCCACAGGGCACAGTCAGGAAGAGAAGTCTCTGAGGAAGCAACCATAATACTAGCCAACGACTGAGTGGAGTGAGCTAAATGCTGTGCTGGTAATTGGGTGCAGGTGACAGTGCTAGAACTCCGGTGATTGGGGGCATGGTTGAGTGGCTGTGGTCGGTGCATCAGTGACACAATGTGTGTGTGTGTGTGTGTGTGTGTGTGTGTGTGTGTGGTGTTTGCATGTTTTTCCCATGCCTCAGGGGCTTCCTTTGGGTACTCTGGTTTCCTCCTGCAGTCTGAAGACATGCACTGTAGGCTTATTGGCATTTCTACCTTGTCTGTAGTGTGTAAATGGGTGTGTGATTGTGCCCTTTGATAGACTGTCCAGGGTTTCTCCTGCCTTGTGCCCTGAGTGTCCTGGGATAGGCTCCAGGTGTCATGCAACTCCACAGAGCACAGTCAGGAAGAGAAGACTCTGAGGAAGCAACCATAATACTAGCCAATGACTGAGTGAAGTGAGGGAGCTAAATGGTGCGCTGGTAATTGAGTGCAGGTGACAGTGCTAGAACTCCGGTGATTGGGGGCGTGGTTGAGTGGCTGTGGTCGGTGCATCCATGACAGTACCTCCTCCCCCACGGGCCTCTCCAGACGCAGTCCCTGGGAGCGGGATGGTCTGAGTGACGCTGATGGAATTCCACGAATAGCAAGGGGTCGAGGATGTCATCCCAATCCACCCAAGACCTCTCTTCAGGACCATACCCCTCCCAGTCGACCAGATATTGGAGACGGCCGCCGCATCACCTGGAGTTCACGACTTCCCGGACCTGGTAGATTGTGTCGTCAGTGTCGATCTCGACCTTTGAGAGGGATGAGTTTACAGGCCTTGGAGAAATGGTCTACAGTGACGAGGATTGTGGTGAAGCCATTAGAAACTGGTAAATCCGTGGCAAAGTCAATACCCAGATGGGACCAGGGGCGGCGCGGAATAGGGAGCGGTACCAGTTTACCCTCTGGTAGACGACATGAGGTGGAGACTATGGCACAGACTGAGCATCCTCTTACAAAGCGGGCAACATCCTCGGCCATGTTGGGCCACCAATACTGTTCCTTGAGGAGTGAGAGGGTTTGCTGCCTGCCTGGGTGGCCAGATCCTGAAGAAGCATGTACCGAGTCCAGAAGGGAAAGACGTAGGGATGTTGGCACATATGCTTTACCATTTGGACCTCCTGGCGGAGCAGGTTCCTCTTCAGTCACAGCATGAATATCATCGTCCAGCGACCAGGTGATGGGAAACACAAACAGGTCTGGAGGGAGTATGGGTTCCGGTTCTTCTGGTATTGGGTCTGGGGAATGGATTCTAGAAAGAGCATCGGCCTTGGTGTTTTTATTTCCAGGATGGTAGGTGACACAGAAGTTGAATCGGGTAAAAAACAGCGCCCACCGAGCTTGTCTTGGGTTCAGGTGTTTAGCTTCCCTGAGATACTGCAGGTTTTTATGATCCGTGATGACTTCAAATGGATGATTCGCTCCCTCCAGCCAGTGCCGCCACTCTACTAAGGTCAATTTTATGGCTAACAGTTCACAGTTCCCGATATCATAGTTCTGCTCTGCCGAGGATAACTTCTTGGAGAAGTAGGCACATGGGTGGAGTACTGGAGTTTCATCTCTCTGTTGGGACAAGACTGCTCCCACTCCTAGTGCAGAAGCATCCACTTCTACAACGAAAGGCCGGGTTGGGTCAGCATGGACGAGAGTTGGGGCCGTACAAAAGGCGGCTTTCAGCTTCCGGAAGGCTTTGATTGCGCCTGATGTCCAGCTGAGATTCTTGGGTTTCTTACATAGGAGGGAGGTGAGAGGAGCGGTGCGGTCACTGTACCCTGAGATGAATCGATGGTAAAAGTTCACAAACCCTAGAAAACGTTGCAGATCCTTCACGGTGCCGGGTTGTGGCCATCTCTTAATGGCTTCCACTTTGGCGCAATCCATCTGAATCCCCTCAGGTGATATGACGAATGCCCAGGAACTGGGTAGTGGATTGTTGGAACTCACATTTCACAAGCTTGAGGTAAAGGTGGTAATGGCGGAGTCAGTGGAGTACCTGTTTAATGTGATCTACATGATCAGAAAGATTGGGGGAGTAGATGAGAATATCATCAATGTAGACAATGACAAACCTGTTGAGCATGTCCCGGAAGATCTCATTCATAAAACTTTGAAAGACTGAGTGGGTGTTAGAGAGCCCATACGGCATGACCAGGTACTCATAGTGTCCCGATAGAGTTATGAAGGCCGTTTTCCACTCGTCTCCTCGTTGGATGTGGATGAGGTTGTACGCACTACGAAAGTCTAGCTTGGAGAAGATGTGAGCTCCTCGTAGTTCCTCCAGGGCCGCAGGTACTAGAGGTAGAGGGTAAACAAATTTTACCTTCTGGGAGTTGAGGACATGGTAGTCAATACAGGGTTGAAAACACACTGGTGAAAACAAAGAAATTGAAACGGCACACAAATAAAAGACACTGAAAAAACAAGCTAAACTGAAACACTGTAGTTAGAACCCTAACAAAGTCCCAAGGTGAAAAAGCATGGTAGAAGCACAGACGATAGATCCACAGAGCACAGTCAGGAAGAGAAGTCTCTGAGGAAGCAACCATAATACTAGCCAACGACTAAGTGGAGTGAGGGAGCTAAATGGTGCACTGGTAATTGGGTGCAGGTGACAGTGCTAGAACTCCGGTGATTGGGGGCGTGGTTGAGTGGCTGTGGTCGGTGCATCCATGACACAATGTGTGTGTGTGTGTGTGTGTGTGTGTGTGTGTGTGTGTGTGAAGTTTGCATGTTTTTCCCATGCCTCAGGGGCTTCCTTTGGGTACTCTGGTTTCCTCCTGCAGTCTGAAGACATGCACTGTAGGCTTATTGGCATTTCTACCTTGTCCATAGTGTGTAAATGGGTTTGTGATTGTGCCCTTTGATAGACTGGTATCCTGTCCAGGGTTTCTCCTGCCTTGTGCCCTGAGTGTCCTGGGATAGGCTCCAGGTGCGCTGCAATCGAGTAAGATTATGGATGGATAAATAGATGAATTCACTTGCATTTAAAGAAAACCTGTATGTTAAGGGAATATTCTCCTTTTTATGAAAATTATTTGGTCAATATTACATATTTGCTTAAATTTAGACAAGAAATTCCCTCCAAATAATCCCAGATTTTCAAGTTGGCCTACTGGATACTGCTGCAGTCTATTCTTTACAAGTTGTTCAGTTCAGTCTGGACTGACTGAATTATTAAGACTTGTGTGAGTCAAGGAAATGAATTTGATGAAACCATTATTTTTTGAGTCCACTATTGACTTCCGGAAATCTGACTGCATGAAAAGTCAAATGCTAAATGAGTATAAGTATTTTGACAGACTGAAGCTGTATGGGTGAAAGAATTGATGTTAGGAGTAAAGTACAAGTTTGGGTTGATCATGTGGTTCAGATCAATGCCTCAGTGAAGGCCAGTGTGATTCAGATTTTTCTTTGGCTGCTGTTTTTAAGCCATCTTGTTTTTTAAATGACTATTTTATGATACTAGACTTCATCTATAATGCAGGGGTTTGAAATGGGCACACATTAGAAAAAGTAACGTGGTCTACTTGAAGTGAACACTTACAGCATTTTCAGCTGCAGTCAACATTATTTTAAAGCACTTCATCTCACCTTTCTTAAGGGCAAAGAGAAAAAAATACACAAAATTAAATGGCTAAAAAATGGGGGGGAATGCTGCATTTGTAAATTTGGATTTGAACTTATTGAGGCTTTTGTGTCAAGTTTTTGTAAAACAATACATAATACATAATGTGAAAATGGTAGTGTGTTAATATGAATGAACGAATTCCTTTCCTCATTTCTTTATTATCCTAATTTGTGCATTCATTAAAAAAACCCTCATATTTTGACAGAAGGTCTAAAGTTATACTCTTTTTTATCTCCATGTCAAATTATTGAATGTATTGATTGCATTTATAAACATTTTGATTGACAGCTGAGTCTGATTTATTTGGCTTATTTGTGTGATCATTGCTACTTTTTGAGGTTTCCTGATGATGATGTATTTTAGATGCCAAATGCCAAACTTCCAGGGTTCTTAAAGGTTCCTCAGGTCAGATCATAAATATATGAACTTTACTACAATAAAGTCTTCAGTGTGAAGCCAGGGGAACTCTGCATAGATAATGAAGTTGCTTCAAGGTATTTTGAGGAGCTTGCGATTTTTCAAAATTACTGAATATTTTCCACAGATTTATGTTAAGAGGCATTGTGTGACATCACAACAGGCATTTAACCATGTGAATTGAACATGAGTACAGATATCATTGAAAGTAATTACATATGAATTTTCACTGGTAGGGCTTTAAAAGAAGAACACTTTGCTTTTAATTTCACCAATTCAAGTAGTTTTTCACAAAAAACCCACATAAAACTTCACGTGGCAAATTTAAAAAAAAAAAATGCTGCAAAATCAGGAAGTTTTTGTCACACATTATTTAGAAAATTATGACAAATTATAGAAATAATAGGATTTAAGCTCCTGTGTGAGAGATAATAGAACTTTTCCAGTATAAAGGTGATTTAACACTAAAAACTTTACTTGGAAAGAAGGAGAGGTGTTTTAGAGGATTGGTTCAATACCTTGCATAACCTCTTATATAATTGCTTCTACTGCCATACTGTCTTGACAGGGCATCAGTCTTGGTAGTCTTGTATAAAGCCTTTGGTTAATAGCGAAGAAGAAATCCCAGTATGCTTGCTTGAATGTGAGTTGTTTGGCAAACTCCAGATTCATTCATTTTGCTTTCCTAGGGCGTCAATCAAGGCTAGAAGTGTACAATTGCCCATCATGTGGGGCTCAGCATGCATGAAAACAAAGTGCATAAGTGCAGGGTTGACATAGTGTTACAAAGCCTAGTTCCTGCTTTTAGGGGCATCTACACTTAGTATATAAGCTGAGGAAGTCTAATCCATGTGCACTAGTGAAGTCATGGAAGGCAGTTAACAACTGAATTGCACTGATTTCTCATTTTTA
Source organism: Hemibagrus guttatus (assembly GCA_033459395.1). Lineage (NCBI taxonomy): Eukaryota > Metazoa > Chordata > Actinopteri > Siluriformes > Bagridae > Hemibagrus > Hemibagrus guttatus. The sequence goes on along the minus strand of JAUCMX010000029.1, from coordinate 8,703,009 downwards.
CACTCTGTAATCTTTCAACTTAATTAAATTTGAGTGCTTTCATCAATAGACATTGTCACTAAATCAGCTTCACAGAACTCAGGATTTAGTTCTCTAATGAGTGCCAGAGGTGACAATGAGACAACATGAGGAAGAAAAGTTGACAGTTACCCGGTGGTGGGATTATAAATCATTACAATGTACTGAAAACTTTGTAAAGTCAATAAGTGGGCAATATGAGCAAATTATGAATAACAGCCCTGGAATAAGCACAGGATCCTCTTTTTATGATTACGACATGCTTTTTAGGTTTATTTCATCTTGGTACAACTCAGTAGTACAGTACATGGGCAGAACAGGGATTTGGTGCTTTTAGTGTGACGTTCTAATAGGCTAGAAAGACTTATCTATTCTGGGCCTTTCAATATAGCTGGCTTAACAAGAAAGTCAGGTAAAAATAAAATCATATCTGGAGCTCCAGAGCCTTGCTTTATGGTGAGGTTTTGCACTTCCAGCCTCAAGTAACCTAGAACTGTGGGGGATATGTGAGGACTGAGTGATGAGAAAAGAAAGTAACTTACTTGAACCAAAAGGATGACCATCCTAAATGTGAACCTACATTTTCTAGAAATCACTGGTTCTGACAACATTTTCTGACACCATATATTTATAACACTGTTATAAGCTTTGTATAGCTTATTTATAAATCATTTATAAAGCAATACTGGAGCAAGGCTGTGAGATGTACTTGTTACTGTAGTTTTTTGTTAGTCTTTCCTTTTTTTCAAAAGCACATTCATAACACATAACATAACATGTTAGGAAAGATGCAAATTTGATCATAATTTATGGTCTGGTCAGAAAATGGGTTTAGTAAAACAACAACAGCAAAAAACAGTATCACAGAGACGAATGTAAATGCAGGTACTCTGTAATTTCATTGAGGGAGCTTTTAAACAGTCCAAAAATTGATAGAGACAAAGTAAAAAAACAAACAAACAGGAAATGGTCAGGCAACATGCAAACAAAATGACCTGGGCCGGACAAAAATCAGAATCTAGAATATATAGTAGGATCAAAAACCTGAGTGACTATAACACCAAAAACTGTGTGTGTGTGTGTGTGTGTGTGTGTGTGTGTGTGTGTGTGTGTGTGTGTGTGTGTGAGAGAGAGTAATAGTGTTCAGATGTGCTGGTCAGTTATCAGATGAGAAGGACCTTGCATGATCAGAGTTTGAGTAGTGTAGTGGTACACTGATCTCAGCTTGGACATTACACTAGATTTGAATTCAAATGGACCACAAGCACATCATTCATTCATTCATTCATTCATTCATTCATTCATTCATTCATGCAATTTCAGTACTGCTTATCCTGCACATGGTCGTGGGGACTCGAGGCAGAAAGCAGGGGGCACCTTGGACAGGGTGCCAACACATTTCAGGGCTTACACTCTTCACACACTATGATAATTTAGACATGTCAATCAGACTATAATACATGTCATTGGACTGGAGGTAGAATTTGAAGTACACAGTGGAAACCCCTGAAGCAAATGGTAGAGGCGAGAATCGAACCCCCAACTCTGGAGATGAGAAGCAAACGTTCTTAAGAGTTCAATTCAATTCAATTCAATTCAATTTTATTTGTATAGCGTTTTTAACAAAGAGCATTGTCTCAAAGCAGCTTTGCAGAACATAGGAAACAATAAACATACAAACAAACAGTCCTAGATGTTAGACAAAATTTTCCCTAGTGAGCAAGCCTGAGGTAAGGAAAAACTCCCTTAGATGGTATTAGGAAGAAACCTTGAGAGGAACCAGACTCAAAAGGGAACCCATCCTCATCTGGGTGACACCGGAGAGTGTGATATGAACAATGTGCTTTCTGCATTAGTTGTGTGATGCAGATACAGCATGTGTAGAAAGTTATGTGTAAAATGTCCACATAGGGTTGGCAGTGCTGCTTTGAATACTCCAGTCCTATTAGCCTCCAGGCTATTTTTGTAATATCGGAGATATGTTTTTCAAAGGACAAACTGCTGTCTAAAATTACGCCCAGGTCTTTCACTGTAGAGCTATTAGTAATAGAACATCCTTCTAAGTACAGGTTGAATTGTGAGAGCTTCTGTGTACTGGTTTTTGGACCAATCAGTAATATCTCCTTCTTATCAGGATTTAGTAATAGAAAATTATCAGTCATCCAATCTTTAATATCTTTAACACACTCTGTTAATCTAGACAATTTAGATATTTCATCTGGTTTTGATGAGATATATAACTGGGTATCGTCAGCGTAACAATGGAAACTAATCCCATGCCTTCTAATGATGTTGCCTAAGGGAAGCATGTATATTGAGAAAAGCAGAGGTCCTAAAACTGATCCTTGTGGGACCCCATATTTCACTGGCATTACACTGGACAGTTCTCCATTTAAATCTACAAAATGGTATCGATCAGACAGGTAGGATCTAAACCATTTTAATGCCTGTCCCTGAATACCTATGTGATTTTGAAAGCGGTCTACAAGAATGTTATGAAGAGTGTACATATAAAGAATAAAGTAAAAAAACAATAAATGTTTGGTGGATATGTAATAGAAGATTCATCTCCAGTCATTTCCATTATTATAGATGCAACTACATTCTCAGTCAACCCATAACATCTCTCTCTCTCTCTCTCCCTCTCTCTCTCTCTCTCTCTAAAGACTTACTTCATAAAAATGTCTATCACCTCTCATAGGTTTTGACACTTACATCCTATAAATCCTCTAGTATTGCTTTAGATATTTGAAATACTCATGAATGTATCATGAAGGACCCTTTAAATAAAATGGAACAAAAAAATTCTATTTTTAATTACAAACTTAATCAGTTTTCCTGAACCGCATAATTATTTATTTTAATTGAAATGTATTTTCATTTTTTAAAGCAAAGCAACATTGTTGGACTACTTGCTTAATTACTTTTCTTTCATTTCTTCTACAACACCATTCAATACCACAATTCCAGGTCCCAGATTGACTCAGAGCCAAAAACAGATGAGAAATCAATTATTTAATATGCTAAACCACCCCCCCCCCCAAACACACACACACACACACACACACACACACACACACATATCACTTACGTAATTGTTGAGATACTTCAATCTAATAGTTATTGTTTGTTTCGGCAATGACAAAATGCGACCATTTTAATGGCCTTTATAATCAATGATTTTGATTGATTTTCAGTAACATCTAATACACAGTGCAGTTTGTCAAATGCACACTGAGCCAATAAGAGCAGATAAAAAATAATTGGGTGCCTGAGACTATAAGGAATGAACACATTAATTCACAGCCAGATCGACTCAGAGCCAATTCATATGGAAGCTCGATGAAACCCAGTTGCATTCAATCTTCTGTTTTCTTGTGCAGGTGTCTGTCTATTCTATATTCTAAAAAAAATCATTTCAGTCATTTCTGGTTGTTTAAAAGTGCATTAGAAATAACGGCATGTCAGACTGAAATAAATAACTGAAGATTTGAGGTAAACACATTGCTGAGTCAGTGGAAAAGTCTAGAAGTGATGACCCATGCAGTGAGAATATTCTCTCATTGCACTTCTTGTTAAATAACTGTTTTGTGATCTTCAGTAAGTGCTTTACATGGTCAGGGTTAGGGAAGATCTGGAGATTATTTCAGGAGGAACACCCTACATGGAACAATAGTAAATGTCAGGCTTAAATAGGGGTAACACTTTATAAACATTAATAATAATTCTGCACTAATACCTGAATTAATACTTACTTTTATCATGAATCTAAAATAATGATAAGTTGCTGTACTAATCACAAACTAATGAAGAGCTTGCCTTAACTATGATGTGAGTCTTATGAAGTCATGCGTGAATAATAACCACCATGTTAGTACATGTTAGTTAGATAACGTATTAATTAACACATAGGTAAAAAATAATCTAAACTGCTCTATAAGAAAGTATTTTAATTAAATGTGCATCATTTTAAATGGTTCGTCTTGTGGGTAATGATGCAGAGTCCCGGGTCTGAGCCAGCCAAAGCATGTCCTAGTATTACAGTGAGATTCGTAGAGAAATTGAAGAAGAATGACACAAAACATATTGATATTGACATGGTTGATATTAAATGATTGGTGTTTATTGAGGTATTTAGTGTGTCATTCTATGTTTAATAAAGGGGATGAGAGCAAATTACGAAAGTGTCACCCAGAGATGTTTGTGTACGCAGCTGCATGTGGTAAATTATATAATCTGTTTGAAATGATGCACATTTAATTCATATTGTTTCTTATAGAGCAGATTTGGTTTAGTTTACGCCTTTGCGTTAATTAATACATTTACTAGCATGTACTGATTCCTACAAGACTTCATAAGACTCATGATGTAGTTAAGGTTAGCTTTTCATTAGTTTGTGATTAGTACATGCTTCACAGTATCTCATCATTAGATCAGATTTAAGTAAGTATTAATTCAAATCAAATCAAATAAAAATTTTATGTAGGACTGTAGTTAAGTGCTTTTTCGACTGTCTGTGTCATAAAAGTAGAATAGAAATAGAATTAAAAAATAGAGTTAAATATAATAAAAAAAATAGTTACAATAAAAATACAAATAGAATTATAAATAGAAGCAAAGTGGAAAATATACTGATCAGGCATAACATTATGACTACCTGTCTCATATTGTGTTGGTCCACCTTTTGCAAAAATTCTGACACCTTTCTATCAGAACCAGCATTAACTTCTTCAGCAATCTGAGCAACAGTAGCTCGTCTGTTGGATCGGATCACACGGGCCAGCCTTTGCTCCCCACATGCATCAATGAGCCTTGGCCGGCAATGACCCTGTCGCCGGTTCACCACTGTTCCTTCCTTTGACCACTTTTGATAGCTGCAGACTGGGCTGCAGTTTTGGAGATACTCTGATCCAGTCGTCTAGCCATCACAATTTGGCCCTTGTCAACCTCGCTCAAATCCTTACGCTTGTCCATTTTTCCTGCTTCTAACACATCACCTTTGAGGACAAAATGTTCATTAGCTGTCTAATATATCCCACCCACTAACAGGTGTCATGAAGAGGAGATAATCAGTGTTATTCACTTCACCTTTCACTGCTCATAATGTTTTGGCTGATCGGTGTATATAGAAAATATAAAAAAAATAGGAATATGGATTGGTGGCAGAACTGTATGACCTTTGTGAAATGTAAAAATGTGTGCAATATATGCAGTCTGTTCTGTGATGAGAAAAATCTGGCTGAGGTATTCGGTGTTGTGCAGAAAAGTCCAGAACAGTCCAATCTCTAGTCCAATGTGTTGTCCCGGTTGAGGGTCTGAATGACCTATGGGAAGAAGTTCCTCCTCATTCTCTTTGGGCTTCAGGGAACAGACTTAGTACAGGATTATTCGTGTACTGTCTGGATATTGTCTCAAAGCAACTTTACAAAAGTAGAGAAACAGAAAGGAGGAAAAAAAAGAATTATGAAATTAAATCATTAAACTATTCTATCCCTATTTATCCCTAATGAGCAAGCATGTGGAGTCGGTGGGAAGGAAAAACTCCCTGTGATGATATGAGGAAGAAACCTTGAGAGGAACCAGACTTAGAAGGGAACCCATCCTTATTTGGGTGACACTGGACAATAAATAATGTAAATGTAAATAGTGTCTTTTCTACAACAACAACCAAGGGCCCATGAGGAACTATTAGGTCAATGTAGTTTCTGAGTTCATTATAGACACTAATTCCTTGCTGTAAAAAGCTGACAGATGTAACAGCAGATCGGTGATGGTGTTATAGTCCCCAAGTGGCTCTGTCCACGGCTGTCTCCTGGTCACTGGCTGTCCACCCAAATCCATCCATAGCATTAGTGAGCACCACCACTCCGACCAGGGGTAGAGCGAGTGGTCACACTGGAAACTCAGAACACTGGGAGCTCAGGAGTAGGTCGTATAGCTCGACAGAGAAAGACAGAGAGAGAGAAAGATATTAAGTATGCTTATGATCATGTGATGTTTATAGACAATGTAGATTATGTGTAAAGTGCAGGCAGGGACTGCGGCAGAACTAGCTACGACAGCATAACTGAAAGGGAAAGACAGAAGGTGACAGACATGAAGGCTTCCCGGGACATAAAGCATCCAACCACTTCACAGTCAGCAAACCTGAGTGACTGCGACCTGCAAATATCCTGCACCCTTTGATCAGAGTAGGCGTGGCGGATCATAAATAACCAAAAGATCACTCGGGTACTTTGGCGCAAGACCATTTAGTGTTTTATAGGTTAGTAACAGTATTTTGTAATCAATGCGGAATTTGACTGGGAGCCAATGTAGTGTGGCTAAGATACGAGTGATGTGTTCATATCTTCTGGTTCTAGTTAGGACTCTATCTGCTGCGTTCTGGACTAACTGGAGCTTGTTTATGCTCCTACTGGAACATCCAGACAGTAAGGTGTTACAATAATCCAACCTAGATTGAACCTGCATTTGGCAGACGCTCTTATCCAGAGCGACGTACAAAAGTGCTTTAGTTCTACCATTAGCCTAAACACTGAGTTGGGTTTTTGTTTTTTGTTTTTTTACTTTGTAACATAATACATAAACAGGGAAAAATAAGAGCTAGTTTAAGTACTTCAGGAAGAGGTAAGTCTTCAGTTGCCGTTTGAAGATGGTCAAAGACTCGGCCATACGGATACCTAGGGGAAGTTCGTTCCACCACCTCGGTGCCAGAACAGAGAAGAGTCTAGATGTATACCTACCTTTTTCCTTGAGAGATGGTGGGCTCTACACGAGATGGTGTAGATGTATACCTACACAAGAGTCTAGATGTATACCTACCTTTTTCCCTGAGAGATGGTGGGATCTACATGAGCTTCAAATGAAAGACAAGAGTCAATAATCACACCAAGATCTTTTACTGCTGGACAAGATGAAACAGAAAGACCATCCACAGTTACTCTGTAATCAGAAAGCTTACTTCTAGCTGCATGTGGTCCTAGTACAAGCACCTCTGTCTTGTCAGAGTTAAGCAGGAGGAAGTTCCACACATCCACTGTCTAATGTCCTTTACACATTCTTCAATCTTAATAAGTTGGTGTCCCTCATCTGACTTAGTTGAAACATATAGCTGTGTGTCATCAGCATAACAGTGGAAGCTAATACCATGTTTACGAATAATTGCACCAAGGTGTAGGATATATAAGGAAAAAAGCAGTGGGCCTAAGGCAGAACCTTGTGGAACACCAAACGTAACCTTGGTATGCATAGAGAAGTCACCATTTAGATCTACAAACTGATAACGGTCAGTCAAATAAGACCTGAGCCAGGAGAGGGCTGTTCCTTTAACACCAACAACATGTTCTAGCCTATCAAGTAGAATAATGTGGTCAGTGGTGTCAAAAGCTGCACTAAGATCGAGTAACAACAGTAAGGAGACACAACCCTAATCAGAAGCCATTAAAAGGTCATTTACCACTTTAACCAGTGCTGTCTCTGTGTTATGATGAGGCCTAAATCCTGACTGATACATTTCATGAACGTTATTCCTATGTAAGTATGAACATAACTGCTGTGCTACAGCCTTTTCTAGGATTTTGGAGATAAAGGGCAGGTTTGACACTTGCCTATAGTTGGACAGCTGACAGGGGTCGAGGTCCGGTTTTTTATATATGTTTGATAACTGCTAGCTTAAATGATTTAGGCACATACCCAGTCCTAAGGGAATTTATAATTTTTATAAAATTATATTATATTATATTATTATAGAAGGGGTTCGGTAGCTACTGGTAATATCTGTTTAAGGAAAGAAGTGGGTAAAGGATCTAGAATGCAGGTTGAAAGTTTTGAAGATGAAATTAGGGAAACTAGATCAGGCTCTTGAAGGGGAGTAAAGCATTATAAGCTCTGATCAGAAATAGTTATATTATCTAAAGGATTATCTATATAATTTTAATACTACACTGTGTATCAGAATTTAGGGTTTATATTTCATATATCAGGTTACTTTTTAGTTTAGCAATGTATGTAATACTGAAATATTTTTAAATTATTTATGAAACATTTTTTGGGCCAAGAGGTACAGCTGGAAAAAGATTTCACACTTCCTATCTATTGTGTTGTAACTAAGATACTGTCAGGAGTAGCTGGACAGTTCCCTGCCAGGCCCGGGGAGAGCACTGGCAGGAGAATCCTGGAAGCCTGTTTATGTCTGTGTGTTTCCTGCCTATTGTTCTCCACCCTGATTGTGTCACCTGTTCCTTATTACCTTGATGTGTTTCCCTATAGAGGGATCCTGGTGTGCATGTGTGGCGTGGGTCAATGTTTAGTGTATAGCTGTCCCGTGGGTGTTATGTCAGGTTTTGGGGTTATGCTTGTTGAGTTACGTTTTGGTTTTGGTTTTGGTTCTGGTTTTGGTTTAATGTAACCACGGAGTCTAGTGTAATGTTTGTCTTTCCCCTGTATTGTGTTTGTGTAAATAAAAACAGTGCTTCACTGAATCCTGCGGTTGGGTCTGTTTCCATGACATGCTGGAGCACGCGGCACCATGGAGGTCCGGGTTCAAGCCCCGCATAGGGCGGGGGCTGCGGCGGACGTGACAGATTGACCCACCAATCTGAAGACCCAGCGGGATTCTTCAGCTACTTCCTGACTATGGCGAGGTTTGCGTTCCGGCGGCTGAGGACATCTGGCAGACCACCTGCCCCGGAGAGAGCCAAGCAGGTGGCTTCCCATTCCTGTTTCCCCAGGTTGGTGCCTCTTTCCGGTTGGATCATTGACGTCGCTTCGCGATGGGAATGCCGCAGAGGATGCTGCCTCGCGATGGGATTGCTGCGGAGGACGTCGCTTCGTGATGGGATTGCCGCAGAGGACGCCGCTCGACACCGTGTTTCAGGGGGCACACCCTTTTTATTTTGATTCCCTTGGAAGCATGGTGTCCACCCCTTTTTGGTCGGGGCTGCCACTTCACGAGGTAGTGTTCCGTGAGGGACGTCGCCCGGCATCCTGGGTGGAGGACGCTTCCTGCCCGCCTGAGCAGCTGTCGGGTGTCACGGGACCCCTGGAGTTGGGGTACCGCTGTGGACTGCAACCGCCGACTACATCGTGCTTTTCCCCTCCCCTCTGGTATGAACTGCCTCTTTTGCCTAGCCCTGGGGCGTCTTTCAGCATGGCTGGAGGCGCTTCAGGAGCTGCGCCTTAGAGGGGGGGTTATGTCAGGAGTAGCTGGACAGTTCTCTGCCAGGCCCGGGGAGTGCGCTGGCAGGAGAATCCTGGAAGTCTGTTTATGTCTGTGTGTTTCCTGCCTATTGTTCTCCACCCTGATTGTGTCACCTGTTCCTTATTACCTTGATGTGTTTCCCTATAAAGAGGGATCCTGGTGTGCATGTGTGGCATGGGTCAATGTTTAGTGTATAGCTGTCCCGTGGGTGTTATGTCAGGTTTTGGGGTTATGCTTGTTGAGTTACGTTTTGGTTTAATGTAACCACGGAGTCTAGTGTAATGTTTGTCTTTCCCCTGTATTGTGTTTGTGTAAATAAAAACAGTGCTTCACTGAATCCTGCGGTTGGGTCTGTTTCCATGACATGCTGGAGCACGCGGCACCATGGAGGTCCGGGTTCAAGCCCCGCATAGGGCGGGGGCTGCGGCGGACGTGACAGATTGACCCACCAATCTGAAGACCCAGCGGGATTCTTCAGCTACTTCCTGACTATGGCGAGGTTTGCGTTCCGGCGGCTGAGGACATCTGGCAGACCACCTGCCCCGGAGAGAGCCAAGCAGGTGGCTTCCCATTCCTGTTTCCCCAGGTTGGTGCCTCTTTCCGGTTGGATCATTGACGTCGCTTCGCGATGGGAATGCCGCAGAGGATGCTGCCTCGCGATGGGATTGCTGCGGAGGACGTCGCTTCGTGATGGGATTGCCGCAGAGGACGCCGCTCGACACCGTGTTTCAGGGGGCACACCCTTTTTATTTTGATTCCCTTGGAAGCATGGTGTCCACCCCTTTTTGGTCGGGGCTGCCACTTCACGAGGTAGTGTTCCGTGAGGGACGTCGCCCGGCATCCTGGGTGGAGGACGCTTCCTGCCCGCCTGAGCAGCTGTCGGGTGTCACGGGACCCCTGGAGTTGGGGTACCGCTGTGGACTGCAACCGCCGACTACATCGTGCTTTTCCCCTCCCCTCTGGTATGAACTGCCTCTTTTGCCTAGCCCTGGGGCGTCTTTCAGCATGGCTGGAGGCGCTTCAGGAGCTGCGCCTTAGAGGGGGGGTTATGTCAGGAGTAGCTGGACAGTTCTCTGCCAGGCCCGGGGAGTGCGCTGGCAGGAGAATCCTGGAAGTCTGTTTATGTCTGTGTGTTTCCTGCCTATTGTTCTCCACCCTGATTGTGTCACCTGTTCCTTATTACCTTGATGTGTTTCCCTATAAAGAGGGATCCTGGTGTGCATGTGTGGCATGGGTCAATGTTTAGTGTATAGCTGTCCCGTGGGTGTTATGTCAGGTTTTGGGGTTATGCTTGTTGAGTTACGTTTTGGTTTAATGTAACCACAGAGTCTAGTGTAATGTTCGTCTTTCCCCTGTATTGTGTTTGTGTAAATAAAAACAGTGCTTCACTGAATCCTGCGGTTGGATCCGTTTTCACGGCGTGCTGGCGCACGCGGCACCACGGAGGTCCGGGTTCGAGCCCCGCATAGGGCGGCGGATGTGACAGATACACACTCCTTTATCGCCACATCATCTGATTACATTTTTTAGAGCTTAATAAATCATATTAGCATTGACAAATATGTCAGCATGGGTTATGTGGAGGGGCTTCGTGGTGTAATGGTTAATATGTTTGAGGCAAACATATTGAAGCAAAAACCTTCGAGGTTTGATGCCTTCCTCCACCCTGTATGTCTGAAGCTTGAATGTTCTCCCTGTGCTTTAGGGATTTCCTCTGGTACTCTGGTTTCTTCCCATAGTCTAAATACATGTGTCAGCATCTCTAAATTGTCTGTACTGAGTTCTGTGATGGGTTGGTACCCCGTCCATGGTGTATCCCCTGCCTTATCCCCTGGGATAGACTCCTGACCCTGGATCAGCGCTATGGAAAATGGATGGATGGTTTATGTGGTGTCTAAATGTAGATGAAGCACAAAGCCACATCACAGGACTGCAGAGGCAGGGAAGCTGTGGAATGTGATGAGTATATAACATATTTATAGGCACTTTAAATAAGTCTGCATAAAGATATAAAGCCATTATTGATCACATAAGCAGATGAATGGCCAGACCTCAGCGTGCAGAAGGAATTTGCTTTTCCACCCAGCTGCCTATTTACGAAGAATATATAAAGTGGCCAAGGATCTTTAAAGCAAGCTGCATGTTACGACCCGTTGTGTTTGTCTCTAAAAAAATAAGAGTTATAAGCTTTGTTTTTATGCAGAAAGCTAGGAGTGTAACATGCTTCAAATCAAAGACAAATCTCAGACACCAGATTTCTTGTTTTGATGCAAACTGTATCAGAAAAATGTTTAAAAAATAGCTTGCCACAGTGTGAGCAATGCTAAAATGTAAACTAACTGGAGTTTTTTTTTTAAAAGTATCTTGTCTATTCCAAATGCAAGATAATGTCAAAATGTTGCCTTTCTCTATGTCTAATACAAAAGAGAGAGAGAAATCACACTCACAAACAGATATATAATATTAATTCAACTTCCAGACAGCTATAAAAGACAAAATCATGTGACTTTTATACATTTCTGTGAATAAATATATAGCTGATAAAAAGTTTTGTGTAAAGTATCGGCAGGCACAGAGATTATACAAAAAACTCACAAAGCTGGCATAAAGCTTGAGTATACAAACTACCAAAGACAGCAACATTCTGTATTACACAAAGAGCATAATGAGGCATGGAGCAGTGACTTGACAAGGAAGCAAATATAGAGCTGGAGAACACTAAAGACTATCACCACTAGTTTGCTCACTGGGACTGAAGGTGCCACATTTATGTATTGTAAGCGCACCATAAAAATCAAATCATAAAATTTAATTTTTTCCTAGTACTCTTATTAAAGTATTTAGGTCAGGATACAGATAAATGTTGCATTAAATTTGGAATACTGTAACTGAAATGATAGATTTCATCCATCCATCCATTTTCTATACCTGCTTATCCTACTACTGGGTCACAGGGAACCTGAAGCCTATCCAAGGAGACTACAGGCACAAGGCAGGGTACACTCTGGACAGGATGCCAGTCTATTGCAGGGCCCAAAATGATAGATTTTTTTTTTTAAATAAAAGAGTTTATCTATGTTATTCCACTAGGGGGAAATATAGAGCAATAAATTCAGCTATTATCAAAATGTTCTAATTATAGTTTTTCATCAGCAAGCTTAAAATGTAATAATTCTAATTAAAAAGTATTATATAGCATTACTGTAATGTCAGAATTTGACTGCAAGGGGGAGAATATTTATGCAATCACTTTTTTTATATTTGTACTTTCCTGGCAATAAATTAACACTTATTTATTTATTTATTTATTTATTTACTAATTTATTTTACCCCAAACAGGGAGCAACCAAAACAACATTTATTTATTTATTTATTTATTTATTTATTTATTTATTTATTTATTTATTTAATTAATTGCTTATTTACATATCCCCAAACAGGGCACAACCGAAACAACTAAATTTATTTATTTATTTATTTATTTATTTATCTATTTATTTATTTATTTATTTGACCCCAAATGGAGCAGCCAAAACAACAACAACAACAACAACAACAACATTTATTTATTTGTTTTTTTGTTTAGAATTCTGTGTATCATCATTAAACTATATATATATATATCGCCTTGTTCATTCTTCCTCTATGAAAATTAACCATTTATTATAAAACAATAACCCCTCGACTCCTTTCTAAGCACACGCAAGATCCATTCCATTGTCTGTACCACTTATCCAATCTATTCTCGGGTCACGGGGAGCCTGTGCTGGCATCAAGGCAGGATACACCCTGGACGGAGTCTCAACCCATCGCAGGGCACACACACACTCTCATTCACTCACAACCAATCACACACACTACGGACAATTTAGAGATTCCAATCAACCTACAATGCATGTCTTTGGACTGGGGGAGGAAACCGGAGTTCCAGGGGGAAACCACCGAGGCACAGGGAGAACATTCAAAATGCAGGACCGAACCCCCAACCCTGGCGGTGTGAGGCAAACTTGCCTCACATATTTTGACCCCCCAACAATCGAACCCCCCAACCAACACATACACACACGCAAAATCCTATTTGTTATTACAAATTTCCCACAGTCCACTGTTGCCCAAAAGAAGATTTGTTTCCCTCAAGGTTTCTTCCTTTTTCCCTCTCTCTAGCTGCTGTCACCTCTGGGTTCCTCATTAGAGATTTAGAATTAGATTAGAATTTCTGTAAAGCTGATTTGTGACGATGTCTATTACAAAAAAAATTGAATTGAAGCGAATTCAAATAGAATTAAATTAAATCTTTTTATTATTCTTCTTTCGGCTTTTCCCTTCAGGGGTCTCCACAGCGAATCATTTCTCTCCACCTATCCCTATCTTCTGCATCCTCAACACTTGCACCCACTAGCTTCATATCCTCATTAATTCCATCCATATACCTCCTCTTTGGCCTTCCTCTTTGGCTCCTGCCTGGCAGCTCCATGTCCAACATTCTCCTACCAATATACTCACTCTCCCTCCTCTGAAAATAGAATTAAATTAAATACACCCCCATATATGTATACACCAATCAGGCATAACATTATGACCACCTGCCTAATATTATGTTGGTCCCCCTTTTGCTTCAAAAACAGCCCTGACCTGTCATGCACTGTGTATTCTGACACCCTTCTATCAGAACCAGCATTAACTTCTTCAGCAATTTGAGCAACAGTAGCTCATCTGTTGGATCGACTCACACAAGCCAACCTTCACTCCCCAATGAGCCTTGGCCGCCCATGACCCTGTCGCCGGTTCACCACTGTTCCTTCTTTGGACCACTTTTGATAGATACTGACCACTGTAGACCGGGAACACCCCACAAGAGCTGCAGTTTTGGAGATGCTCTGATCCAATCGTCTAGCCATCACAATTTGGCCCTTGTCAAACTCGCTCAAATCCTTATGCTTGTCCATTTTTCCTGCTTCTAACACATCTAACAACTTTGAGGACAAAATGTTCACTTGCTGCCTAATATATCCCACCCACTAACAGGTGCCATGATGAGGAGATTATCAGTGTTATTCACTTCACTTCTCACTGCTCATAATGTGGCTGATCAGAGTACATTTTACCATTTTAATTAAGCACTAGTTTGATCTGAATTGTATTGGAAAAAAAATATTTCTGGAAAAGTAAAGTTTGTGATAATAATATTACTCGTGAATTTTAACAGGATCCTACAATTTATTGTGTGTTAAAGCATGATTTTAGTTATTTAGCTGCCATGTATAACACACATTTGGTTCCAGCTGGCTAATATCTGTCAATCTTTTGAGATTCTTGCTTGGCGGGCTACATGAGACGCTTTCCTAATTACTTAAAGTGTAAAAGTTGCCATGGATACACACCTACAGTCGGGTCTTTATTCCCATGCCTTGTGTAGGTTGGATTGAAAAAAAAAAAGTGTCTCAGGAACCGTTTTGTTTTTAGAAAGTGAAGCAATAGGAACTGTTATTAACACTCAAGTGCATTTTGTGTATTTCATCCTAAGGCCAAATGCAAAGGTGGTCATGCCTGGGAGATGGGTTTAAAAGCCGGGTGCTGCTGTATGTGGGTGGTGTAAAGGTTGAGAGAGAGCAGCAAGTGGGCGAAGGTTCAATCCTGATTTATGCATCTGAAGTGTAGAACTCAGTAGGGGGAAAAGAAACTATAGACATCAGGATCAGGTCGGGAATGTTCAGGATTTTTAGGATTTGGAATTTGAATTCTGAAAACAATCAGTTGATTAGTTTTAGTCATGTGACTGAACTGAGATTGTGTTTATTTCAGAAGTTTCAAGGATCAAACGTGATAGCTGTTGATAATTTGTTGGCTGTTTCTTTTACCTCTATCTCACACCAAATAGACAGAAATGCTAACAATTTAAAGCTAATTTTCTAGATTTGTTTTGTAGATATATACAGACCAAGCTGTAAGCTTTAACTACATACTACATTGAACCTTCATCTGGATCAAAGGACAGACTTTCTCCTATCTCCAAAATGACTAGATTTTACTGTATAGTGTTGTGTATAGTGTCATGGATAGTATTTTGTGTCATGTCGTGCACATTCTATTCTATTCTATATTCTATTGTGTATTGATGTGTATATTCTATTGTGAACTGTTGTGTATATTCTATTGTGTATCGATGTGTATATTCTATTGTGTAGCGTTGTGCATTTTTTACTGTGTAGCGTTGTGTATATTCTGTTGTGTAATGTTGTGTATATTCTATTGTGTGGTGTTGTGTATATTCTTTTGTGCAGTACTGTGTATATTCTATTGTGTAATGTTTTGTATATTCTACTGTGTGGTGTTGTGTATATTCTATTGTCTAGTGTTGTGTATATTCTATTGTGTATTGATGTGTATATTCTTTTGTGTATTAATGTTTATTTTCTATTGTGTAGTGTTGTGTATATTATATTGTGTAGTGTGTGTATATTCTATTGTGTACGTTGTGTATATTCTTTTGTGTAGTGTCATGTATATTCTAATGTGTAGTGTTGTCTATATTCTTTTGTGTATTGGTGTGTATATTCTATTGTGTATTGATGTGTATATTCTATTATTTAGTGATGTGTATATTTTATTGTGTAGTGATGTGTATATTCTATTGTGTATCATTGTGCAAATTCTACTATGTAGTGGTTTGTATATTCTATTGTGTACTGTTGTGTATTCTATTGTGCCCTGTTGTGTATATTCTATTGTGTATTGATGTGTATATTCGATTGTATAGCGTTATGAATATTCTGTTGTGTAATGTTGTGTATATTCTATTGTGCAGTGCTGTGTATATTCTATTGTGTAGTGTTGTGTATATTCTATTGTGTATTGATGTGTATATTCTTTTGTGTATTTTGTATCCTCCTAGAGCTGAGGATAAAAAGCTACTTGGTGGGAAGAAGGGACATGACTCTCACTGTCAAGAGCCTTTCATGCTCTAATAACATATAGCTTTTTTTTTTTTGCTCTAATAGATTCATAGGCGTAGTACTGAAAATGTATAGTAAGTGTTTTAATGGATGGTTCAGCTCACAGGCATGTGTGTGTATGCGTGTGTGTGTGCTCCTGCTGTCTGTCTCTCTTGCTTGACCAAGATTCGAGTAGTTGGGATTGGCTGAAGCAAGGCCCTTGTTTGTGATCGTAATTACCCAAAGTTAATTTGCTGATGGACTCTAATGCAGGACATTAATTAAAAATTTAGAAATGAAGTATTTATTAGGCAATATGTTCTTTCATGCTCTCCCATTTACCCGTCGCTACAGCATTTAACTAACAGCTCGAGCTATGTCTATTCATAGAATACAGTTTCTTTTTCAACCGAGAAAACATCATATTCAACTACTATAAAAAAACACACTTATTATCGACATCCAGACAGGTTCCTTTTGCTCTCTTCAAGTCAGACTTCTTTTTTTTTCTCAGAAGTTTTTTTCTCTCCCATTTGTAAGCCAATTTTTCCTGAGCTCTGCGATAACTATAGCATGCCAGCCCTGCCGAATCCAACCTACACAGGTGTCAGGAGCAGAGATCATGCTCTGTTAAATCTCAAAACCTTAAATACCATGTTCCCTACGCTGTGCCCTTGACAGCTAAACTAGCTTTGTCTCTCCTTGTTGCACAATGCCTCTTTTTGTACTCGACATCAGCCTATTTGTCTTTTTAAAGGTACATTTTTAAATGTTCTTACCCCCTGCTGTCTTTCTGACTGCTGCATATATTTCCTTGCAAATAGAAATAAGTATAGGTTCTGTGCTGTTGAATAAGGAAATGTAGATGAATCACAGAGTATTCCGTGTCAATTTACTGGTATTTTTATGTTTCTTTTATTAAATCTAAGCATGATTTGCAGGATCTGACTTTTGGTTTTCTTCTAGGTATTGTTATGGATATCTATGGATACTATGGTTACTGGCCACTTTAATAGAAATACCTATACCCCTGCTCGTTCATGTAATTACATACGCAATTAGTGCACATTACCTGCAGTTTATACTTGATACAGATCGAGAGCTTCAATTCACTGTTAACAAAGGACATTGATGCAAAGCAGCTTCACAGGAATATATATTCTGAATATAAATTAAAGCAATTTAAATTTAGCCCTAATCTGCAAGCCAGAGGTTAACACTAACAAGGAAAAGCTGCCTGAGAGCAGCTGAGGAAGAAACCTTCAGAGGAACTTGACTCAGAAAGGAACTCATCCTCATCTAGGTGACACCGGTTAGTGCATTCATTCATTGTCTACCGCTTATCCGAACTATACTTGGGTCACAGGGAGCCTGTGCCTATCTCAGGCGTCATTGGGCATCAAGGCAGGATACACCCTGGACAGAGTGCCAACCCATCGCAGGGCACACACACACTCTCATTCACTCACGCAATCACACACACTACAGACAATTTAGAGATGCCAATCAACCTACCACACATGTCTTTGGACCAGGGGAGGAAACCAGAGCACCCGGAGGAAACCCCCGAGGCACAGGGAAAACATGCAAACTCCACACACACGGTGGAAGCGGGAATCAAACCCCCAACCCTGGAGGTGTGAGGCAACGTGCTAACCACTAAGCCACCGTGCCTTCTCCCCTCTAAATAATTTCACTTCTATAACTGTACACTATATAGTCAAGTGCAATTGCGCAACCAGAAGCTTCTTAAACAACTTGTGAAATGAGCATCTGCATAGTTTCTGAATTCATTATAGTTTTAACATGAAATCTTTTCTGATCACAAAACTTATGGTGGCAATTGTAACCCAAAGCCACTTCCATGGTCACTTAGCAATAAACAGCCTCCAACGTGACAAGACTCCAACAAGAAATAGGGCATCAGGATGTAACAGAGCTAATGCTCACATCGTAATGGGGGAAAATATGATATCAGTGCCTTTGACTTTGGTTATTGGTTCTAGATATGAGTATTTCAGAAATTCATAAAAAGATGAAGCTAGAAATAATTGTTTGAAGCTAGAAATAAATCTTCTTTCCAAACTCTTGAGCCTGAGCCCATTGTAGTCTCAGATTCCTGTATTTAACTGACTCGATGTAGTCTTCTGCTACTGTAGCCCAATACATGGCATGTTCTACACTCTGAGATGCTTTTCTGCTCAACATGTGTATAAAGACTGGTTATTTGAGTTACTGTTGCCTTCCTGCTAGCTCAAACCAGTATCTTATTTACAAGATATTTAGGGGCAAAGATGTGGATTCTGGTGACAGATGATATACCATTAATAATACCATTTTAAATATAAAACAGTACAGTTATAAATCAAAAATTGTACAGTTAACATCATGCTATACTAGTAAACATGATTATAAGTGTTACATTTTTAACGTGCAAACATATCATGATATTTCTACAATGTTTTAAGCTCAAAATCAATCCATGTACCAAATCTGTTCAGTTTCCTTTATGAACTTATTATCATAACTAATCATATAGTTGTCACTGAAAGGACACAAATGCAGATAAAGCAGATTTTAATGAAGCAAGGTCAAATCTGGCAATCATACACAATAATAAATCTTACATCATGACTAATAAGGTAACATCATGACAGAGTGTAACTGAGCATAACTGTTAGTGTGTGTTATGGTGGGTGGAGTCTGGTGTGGTCTCATATTTGTAGGCAGTGATGCATTTTTGAAGTTGAAGTTTGCTGTTTATGACACTATGCTCATAGTTAAAAGAATGATATATTATGTGGCATGATTATGATACTGTGAATTTTAGGCATTACTGACCAGGCTGGAGGCTAAACTAGCACAAAGACACAATTCATATAATGTTAATTATATGGAATGTATATCAATAAGTCAAATTGTCAGTTATGTAATTTACATAAAGTGTAACCACCATGAACGTGATTGCCCTTCTGCAATGATAGTCCT
This sequence comes from Hemibagrus guttatus, assembly GCA_033459395.1. NCBI lineage: Eukaryota > Metazoa > Chordata > Actinopteri > Siluriformes > Bagridae > Hemibagrus > Hemibagrus guttatus. Next base: position 8,683,872 of record JAUCMX010000029.1, on the reverse strand, counting down.
GCAGTGCTGAAATCTACTCCATTTATTCCTGCAATCGTTCTTTGTTTCTTTCTCACACATACCCGTTTCTGAATTGAATAAATAAAAAAATGGCTTGTACATGCTATTAGCTTGCAACATGTGCCTTGATTGGTGCTTAGCTATAATAACGTGCTGTCAAAATTTCTGAGTACCTTGTGTAATTTCTCTTACATGCTCTACTGGTCCTACTTTCACCCTGAAAAGTTCCATTTTTCCATTTTTGGAAAGAATTTTTCTTCTGATTATTACCAAAGAACAGAAAACCAAGTAAATGTAAAAAAAAAAAAAAAAAAAAAAAAAAAAATCTCTTACTTTTATGTATCTTCTCTTATTTCTATTCTCTTTACAGCTGCTGCACCATCAGAAAGTCTCAATGTTAATGCGCTGAGAAATTATGTTTCCATAAGCTCTGATTCTGCCCTTTTTTGTCTTCTTTCCCAGCTCCAGCCAGCAAATGGATGGCAAATGGATTCCTCACTGCTTCAAAAGAAAAATCCTTAAAAGTTCTGGTATTCAAGGTGCTGTGCTAGCGAAGAAATTATCGAAGAGCTATCAAAAAATCATAGCCCAGATCTGTTTCATTTATTTGAACCATTCTGTGTGTGTGATGTCTCAATGATTAATATTTCATTTCATTTTTCAAACTCTTGAGCTGTCGCCATAACCTGAGAAAACAAGGAAATAAAATTTATTAGGAACACCTATCAGCTGATCATGTAGCATCAGTGCAATAACTCAAGTAGATACAGATCAAGAGCTTCAGTGACTTTAACTGTGGCATGATTGTTAGTACCAGAGGGGATGGTTTGAGTATTTCATGAGCTGTTGATCAACTGGGAATTCTAAAGTTTGCACAGAATGCCGTGAAATACAAAAAAAAACCAGTTCTGGAATGGCAGATATGTTGTCGAGAGAAAGATCAGCGGAGAATAGACTGTTTAAATCTGACAGGAAGGCTACGGTAACTCAAATAAACACTTTTTACAACCATGTTTCAAAACACGGTTTTACAACAAAAGTATTTCAGGTCAAACAGCTTAAGAATCACAGCTTCAGATAACTTCAGGCATTCAGAATCAGGAATCTGAGGCTAAGACTTGGCAACATTTTCCCCCAGGTTCAGCTTAGAGGAATAGGACAGCTGGTGAGAGACGGTTAGAGAGATTATCTGACTGGGATTTATTTGATTTACTTTGCATTTGTAGCATGAAAATCACAAGTGTTTTGTATAATACATAAACATAAGAGTAAACATGGGGGGCTTGGTGGTTAGCATGTTTGCCTCACACCTCCAGGTTTGGGGGTTTGATTCCCACCTCCGCCATGTGTGTGTGGAGTTTGCATGTTCTCCCCATGCCTTGGGGGTTTCCTCTGGGCATTGGCGTCTCTAAATTGTCCATAGTGTGTGATTGCGTGAGTGAATGAGAGTGTGTGTGTGTGTGTGCCCTGTGATGGGTTGGCACTCCGTCTAGGGTGTATCCTGCCTTGATGCCCAATTACGCCTGAGATAGGCACAGGCTTCCTGTGACCAGAGAATAGATCGGATAAGTGGTAGACAATGAATGAATAAGAGTAAACATAAGACAAATATGAAAAAAGAAAAATGGTACTGGTAAAATCAATAAATGAATGATCAGATGAATGAATTAATTCATTAATTTCTACAGAAATTGCAAAATCAAACAGGAGCATAAAAGGGATATGAAACTAATACAATTATTTTAACATTATGATATCAAAAAAGTGAATGGTATTCTGTAGTATGATCAGCATGAGTCTGCAGTGCTATTACTTTTGCTCTTTTTAAAAGTGCAGTAGTCAGGTTTTTCATTGCATATTTGTATAGTAACAAAAAAATAGGTTTAAGCAATGCTGCAACTTAAGTTTATAAAGTTGTTGAAGAAAAAACTTTTGAAACACTGACTTTCAACATTTTTTGTTTGGATCAGCTTCCTGTCAGTCATTTTATAGACTATATATATCTTATACACCCCCTATGGGTGCCTGTAGATCCTGGGGCAGCGCTTCATGAAGATGAAGGTGGAAACAGTGAGTTGAGCTTAAAGAATAAATAATCATTTAAACCTAATGCACCTTTACATAATGCAGCAAAATCCCTGTTTTATTTCTATCCATGTGCTTTAATGCCATTTGAATGTTTTTAATCAAACCAAATAATAATAATCGAACTTGTATACAATGATCTACAGCCATGCATCTGACAGTAAATCAGATGGTCTTAATGTGGTTATGTGGGTCACATTGACTGGGACTGCCCAGCGTCTCACAGGATTTTTCCCCAGCTGTTAGCAGAGAAGAGGAGAAAAATGCTACGGCTTTCCTGACCATTTTAATTGAGCTTTTTTTTCCCTGCCAGGTGAAAGTAATTCTTTCTTCTTTAAATAATCATTTCCCTCGTGTGTGATCACAGATTTTAAATAAAAAGTGAATGTGGCAATAGGCAAAAAATTGCTTTATTTAGAGTCCTTTTAAAAATAATAATAATAATTGCAACCAAAGAGCATATTATTAACAGTGTTCTCTCTGGAGATATTGTTGAAGTTAGAATAATGTTAAATCAGAAAAAAAAAAACTTATATAGACCTTCATAATCCAAGCTGTCAAATTCTGACACATTAAAACTTGTTGAAACAAAATAGTTTGAAATAACTGACTGTTACTGTCCTTTAGACCGAATTATTAATGAGAATATAAATGACTCATACAGAACCGTGTTCAGTAGTTTATTAGCTGTGTATTTTAAGAATTGAATGATTCAGATAAAAAATAGAATTGCAACCCACACTTATAGAGTGATGTGTGTGAACGTATTTCATTTAAATCCATTTAAAGTGTGATGAATTCACGAGAGCAGATGGTATAGAATCCATATGAGCGTTAATAACATTGAGGGCAAACAGTCCAAAATGGCAGGCAAAACCACAATAGACAAAAACAGGCAGAAAGTCCAAAAAAAAAAAACAGGAGTAGCAATCAGTACAGGCAAAAGCACAAAATCACAAAACAGAAAGGTGTTAATCCAGAAACAGGCAAGGTCATTCACAATGATAGCAAAAACAAGGTAGCAAACAAACAATTGCTTGGTATGTAGCAGAGCTAACAATACTTTACACTGAAGTTAGCTTGAGCATAGCTATAAATGTCTAAAAACCAGGAAGTCACCCTTGACCCGGAAGTAATCAGAAATCTGGCAAGGGTTCCCTCTGGTGGTCGGGAGGGGAAGTGACTGGTGAAGTTATGACAGAACCCCCCCTCTTAAGAACACCTCCTGGTCTGACCAGCAAAGTCGCTTGGGCTTCCCACGTAGCAGAGCAGTGAGCGGGAAAGCTACGGTGCTATAGGCCCTGATGAAGCGCCTGTAGAAATTTGCGAAGCCCAGAAACCTCTGTAACTCCTTGATGCTGGATGGGGTAGGCCACTCCGTTACTGCCCAGACCTTGTCTTTGTCCATCTTCACCTCCTGGTGGCTGATGACATAACCCAGGAATGCTATGGTGCTTTTGTGAAATTCACATTTCCCAGCCTTGACGTTTAGGTGATGTTGGAGCAGGTGGGAGAACACGGTGCGTACTTGCTGTACATGATCATTCATGGTCTTGGAATATATATCAAAATATCATCTATATACACAATAACACAATGATTAAGTATGTCTCTGAAGATATCATTTACAAATGCCGGGAACACTGCGGGCACATTAGTCGGGCCATAAGGCATTACCAAGTATTCATAGTGCCCCCTAGTGGTGTGGAAGGCTATTTTCCATTCGCTGCCCTCTTGTATTCTTATGAGGTTATAGGTGCTCCTCACGTCCAATTTAGTAAAAAAGTGTGCTTCACATAACTGTTCCAAGGCAGAAGGGACCAGAGGTAGGGGTAAGGTTAGCACACCGTAATTGAATTTAGCCCTCGAAAGTCTATGCATGGTCTCAGTCTCCCATCCTTTTTTCCAACAAATTAGAATCCAGCTGCTGCAGGGGTTGTAGAGGGACGAATAAACCCAGCCGCTAGTGCCTCTTCAATATAATCCTCCATAGCCTGGGGCTTGGGGTTGGATAGAGGATAAATTCTGATTTTGGGGGGTGAGGTGTTTGGCAACAGCTCAATAGCACAATCCCATGGCCGGTGCGGGAGCAATTTAGTGGCATGTTCCTTGCTAAAAACATCTTGTAAATCATGGTACTTTATAAGGATGTCTTGGGATTTAGAGGACACTGGGCTTACAATGGACATGGTGCAAAGGGAAAATTTTGCATTGTCAAAGAAAGTTGCAACAGCGGTCTGCTGAGGAGAATAGCCAATGATTCTGGTCCAGTGTTAGTGTTGAAGTGACTGGTGAAGTTATGACAAAAAAACATTCTCTTAACCTTCATTCATTCAGTCATTTAATCATTCACTGACCACTTCATCCTGGATAGGGTCGCAATGGATCCAGAGCCAAGCTGTGGAACTGTGAAACAAGACTGCTACTCCTATAACCTTACAATTATTTATAAATTCATTCAAAAACTATTTTACAGTGTATGGAAGTATTTTTGAGACTAACTAACTTCAAAACTAATTGTAAATTGTATTTGTAGGCTTAAGGGCCTTGCTCAAGGGCCCAAGCGTGGCAGGTTGGCAGTGCTGGGGCTTGAACCAAGAGCCTCAGATGAAATAACGCAAAGCCTTAACCACTAGAGCCACCACTACCCTGTGGATTGGATCCATTTTTATTCTAGTTCCTCTCTGGTTTCTTACACATATCATCTCAGAGAGTTTTTCTTTGTCACCATCACCTCTGGCAGGAATATATATAAATTTCAATTTAAACCTTTTTTTCTGAATTTCTATATTCCTGTAAGGCTGCTCTGCAACACTGTCCATTGTAAAAAGCACTATAAAAATAAAATTGAATTGAATTGAATTGAATTTTTGCGGACTTCCAGATACAAACACGCTCCATGGTATAGTCACACCGCTAACGCTGATTGATGCCATTGGAGATGCAAATTCAAAGGGAATTGTGATTCCATTTGAGTTTTGGCAGGCTCCATACTCAACGGCAAGGAAGTGAAATAGCAAACAGGGTAATCACTATTACTATTCCAATATCATAGGGTCATAAGTTGTAAGATATGCGTGAGGAGGCAGACATTGAATATATATATTCATGTAAAAGAAAAGAAAATGATAATAAGCAACTAAAGTTGTCATTATGCCACAATTTATTCATCCACATATAGTAAACACCAATACAATTTGAAATTAGTTTTGAAAATATTCCAGAAAATTCTTCCATACCACTCAACTTTCACTCAGCTCTTCCTCTGAGCGCTCTGAACACTCTGATGGCTGCTGTTCGTACATTGATTGCACCACAGAGAAGATTGCTTTGGGTTTTTGGCCTCACACTGGGTGCACACTTCACTCCCCACTCCAGTCCTGGTTGCTTAATGGAAGTTCTGGTAGCCTGCAAGATTTGCTCCCTACATCATAATTATGATTATGCTGCAATTATGGCAAGGCTGTGCAAGTGCTTGTCAAAAATTCTCTGGTTCTAAACTATTTTGACTTTGCTTATTTCTTATGACTATTGCATCACAAAGAACTAAGCATTGTGTCTGGAATTCAGGGGATTAAGAAATTAATTCACAAAAGATATAATGTAAAGTATAATATAGCGTAATTAATTATAGCAATAATAATTATTAGCACCACCCTGTTGCACAGCACCAAAAACAACAAAGTCATGTTTCTGGTTCCTGATCGAGTTGCAAACATTGAGAAAGAAATAAGAATGCTATCATCACTCAAGCTGTATGTCAACACTCTCTTTGATGGTGAAGATCCGATCTTTTGCAAGGATTTTTGAAGTCTACTTCTGCTCCTTGACAAGATAAGAATGCAACAATACAACATATTATAACACAGCAGCGGCTTTTAATAGGCTAAATACATGAGGTCATAGTCACAAGGTGATGACTTTGCTATTGCATGCCTATAAAACAGACACACAGGAAAAGTCCACTAGTTCAAATTCACTATTATTTAGTAACCACTGTTTTTTTCCAATTTTAGACTGCTGGTTAAGTCACTGCACTGTGTATATACTGTATATATATATATATATATATATATATATATATATATATATATATATATATATATATATATATATATATATATATATGGCCATCACAGTCACACAAGACATTACACCTTTATTCCACCTCCATTCTTAAATTGAAACTTCTTCATCATCTAACACACAATATCTGTTTACATATTATATTTAGCCAGCACAAAAATCCAATCAGAGGAAAATCTGGCCAACTTTTATTGTATGATTCCTATTTCTATCTTTTGATCCTTGCCTTGTTGTTTGTCCTTTGTCTGGTCTAATTGTGAAATTCTTTGTATGACCATCATCCTCTTTTTGGATTCTGTCTTGGATTTTGCAAAAAATAAACCTCCTCACACACATCCCCTAAGTCTGGTCTATTACAATGACCTTTAATATACCATACTTTTATTTGTAAGTGTATTTGCACCAGAGATAGGAAAAATATGAAATGTTATGAATAAATAAGGCTAGAGCAAGGACAAGGTTAGGTCAGGGTTGGTGGTCATAACATCATGTTTGGAATCCAACAAACAAAAATTGCCCTATCTAGTAAGAATCCCTATGAATTTTTAAAATGATCAGCTTGACCAGTGCATAGAAGGCTAAACTACATATTAACTGAATGTTTAGGATTGCACTGTGAAGGTGTTCATAGAGTGTCTTGTGCCCTTTTCATTGTGATTATGAGGAAAAGACACTAACAGAAGGACAGAACTTTCAATTAATAAGACTGTCTATGACCTGACATGACCCAAAATGATCTTTTTTATTCATTGCAAAGAAGTGACCACATCTATAATTAATATAATATTAAAACTTTTCCACTCAGATGTCAAAATGGTATTAGTATGTTAAAAGTATACAGATCTCAAGATCAGCTGCTTTGGCTCATGCAGACACTGAAAACAACATGGAAGACTAAAACCCACCAAAGACATCAATCTGTTTTGGAATCTTTTGAAATTGTTCTCTTTGGGCAAATCACTGGCCACCAATGTGGTGTTTACTCTTAAAGAGAGGATGGTGATTTTCCTTTCTGCCCCGAGGCTGAGATCATGCCTTATGAACTATCCTCATCAAAGTCATTTGTCAACTCGACAGCTTTGCCTGTAGCTGGAGCACGTGTTGGTTTAATGGACTTTAAAGCAGACACAATATTTAATGAGTTCTTTTTGTGTGGGTGGGTTTTTTGTTGTAATGGAACTTTACCTCCAAGCAAGACATATAGACGGGTAAAAAGAAGTCATTTGCTTAAACTTTTTACAGGTCTTATATCTGATAACTGGATGTAGCTGGGAATCGAGATATGGTTAAACCTGTTGTGTTTCCTGGGGCTTGTGCTGACTTTATTTTTTATGTATTTATCAGATTTTCTAATATTTATTTTAGGCTGGGTTTTTGACACATAATCATGCTCAAATATATATAATACACTTATAATTAGTGTGAAGTACAGGTGTAACTGATAGCAATTCTTACAAACATACAAACAAAGCAATTACGTTTAACAGTCATAACATTTATATTTAATAGTTTTGTAAGGTTTAACAGAAACCAGAAAATAATAAATATATGGCAGGGGCAGATTAAATTGTACAATTGCCCCTAGGTGCCCCACAGGTTCTAAACATTGTTGGAAGTTTACACATATTTTTCACACCCAGTTCATTTTGGACATATTTCTGAAGCATGTCTGATGCATGTAAGACATATTATATATAAATCATGTGAAAATACATGATCACACTCTAAGCTGTATAATTTATATATATATATATATATATATATATATATATATATATATATATATATATATATATATATATATATCCCCATTTGCCATGTTTTATTTGCATGGTTGTACATTTTGTGATTTGGTTTTCTTGATAAATACAGAATGAAGTGTGATGTCATGCAGTGACATATAAATTCAGGGTTAGATATAGTAAGGTTAGAATATTCATATACAAGGTTCCAGAGTGTAGGTTTCAATTATACCAATTGTGACAAACATATAAACAAAAGCCAACAAAACTAATTTTGTTTTATATTTATATTTGATAGTTTTATAATTTATTTCAACAGCAAAAAAAAAGTGTATTTATTTAGACATTGACCAATAAAAGCCTTTTACTACATGTCCTACAGCGTTTGGTTGTGCATGTGAGGCCAGAAAAATATTTATTTATTATTTACAATAACTTAGTCTTAGTAATGCATAATTCAAAATAATAATAATAATAATAATAATAATAATAATAATAATAATAATAATAATAATAATAATAATAATATTTTCAGGGCTGAGTGGTAGTCCCCTTTGGCCACTGCTTGGAGTAACCATGAACAATCAACTGTCCTTTTCCTCCCATATTGCTACCATCCTCTGCAAATGATCCAAAACGCAGCTACATGACTTGTTTTCAACCTGCCTAAATTCTCACACACCACCGCACTGCTGCGTTCCTTCCACTGGCTTCCTGGAGCTGCATGCATCAGATTCAAAACACTGATGCTTGCCTACAAAGCCAAGAATGGACCAACACCCTCTTATCTCAAAGATCTTATTACTCCTCGCACTGCACATCGCTCTCTCTGATCTACTAGCACTGCTTGACTGGCACCATCTCTCAGGGTAGGTATACATCAAGATTCTTTTCTGTTCTGGAATGAACTCCCCTAGATGTCCGAACAGCCGAGTCACTGGCAAGCTTCAAATGACAGTTGAAGCTCTACCACCACCTGAAACACTTAAACTAGCTCTTATTTTCCCTGTTTGTTTTATGTATTGTATGTATTTCAAAAATAAATCCTCCCAACACAGTTTTTAGGCTGATGGTATCCTAAGTCTGTGACCTATTGAATCAGTGTTAATGTATTCATTGATAGAGATTTCAACGCACATTTGTACATTGCTCTGGATAAGGGCGTCTGCCAAATACCAGAAATGTAAATGTTAGCATGTTTGCCTTGCAATCCTGGGAATGGGGGTTGGAAACCCACCTTCACCCTGTGTGTGGACTCTGAGAGTTTTTACTCCCTGTGCTTCAGGGGTTTCCCCTGGGTTCTCCAATTTCATCTTCCATTTCAAAGACGTGTTGTAGGCTGATTGGCATCTTAAAATTCATAGTGTGAGAATGGGTGTGTGAGTGGGTGTATGTGATTGTGTCCTGTGATCGATTGGCACCCTGTGCAGGATGTTTTAATGTTGTGCCCCAAGTCCCCTAACATACGCTGCAGGTTCCCCAAGACCCGATGTGTTAAACGGTACAGAAAATGGATGGATGGATGAATGGACCCATTGGGCTACTACTGCAGAATTGTCACAAAACGCTGCTGAAGATGAGCGGAGGTGATGGAGCCGGTGTAAAGGAATCAGCCCCAACGCGGAGTTAGACGGCGGACAGGGGTTTTATTAAACAAAAGAACATACAGCACACAGACGTAACACAAAGACGAGGACTGGCAAAGTAACAAAGACAGACGGCCACTATAAATAAGGAACATGATTACACACACATTAGGAACAGGTGACAGGCATGAACACATTAGGGAAAGGCGTGGCTAGAACAAACACATGACTAAATGAACAAAACCCCTGCTGAAGGCCCCCTAGTGGTCCATCGGGGGCACTTGCCCCCGTAACAAGAATAGCATCAACTTTTAATAAACGTCTTTTATTAAAAGGCAATTTTGTAACATTTTAGTAGAAAACATCAGTGTACATCCTTCATAAATAACATAAAGCATTTGATTTGAAGCTTACAAGATATTTGATGTACATTTTGATGAATATTTAAAATATATTTCTCTGAACCTGAAATTGGTTTTTATATTTTACACAAGTTAAATATCATGATGTTCTAATGTAAGTCAGCCTAGACAGGGTCATGGAGGGTCAAACTTAATGTGTCACTTAGTGTGTCACTTGACTTAGGTGGTATGTCAAATTGAAAAAGCATTTATAAATGTTCATGTAGATTTATATTAATTACAATGATTGGCTTAAGTAGGTGCTTTATATCACAGTGAGCAATAATTTTAAGTAAAGTGATCCAATTTCACAGGCAATCATCAAATTGTTGATCATTACAAAATGAAATCCTGAAAAGGAAGAGAAATTTTGGGGAGAGAAATATCTGGACAAAATTGTTTTAGCCCTATGATCATGAAATAATCCTAAAAAAAAAAAATCAAACATGCATTCTTTGCAATAAGAATACCATATAAATGGATTATCTAAATCTCCATAAAAAGCTGAATTGCATTGTATTTCTTTTGTTTTTGTTTTCTTTTTTTTTCATAAAGCCCATTTGGCATACATTGTGTATAGTTCAGATGGTCCCATTGAGCCACTTACAATGCCGTCAGCAACATGCATGCCATTTTTTGTGCTGAAAGTGATGTCACAGAGCCAAAGCTTTTTGCCTGCTCAGCCAAGCGTGGAAACACACGGTCGCTCAGGGAGCAGTGACTATTAATAGAATCCATGCAGCCCAGTCAGTCATCATTATTGGCTTATTATGTTCCTCTGGTAGATGCAGGCACTAAATCACTTTCTGTAATAAGCTGGAGAGTGCCAGTGGCATATTTACATTCCAGACAATGTCACAAAGCTACCTCGGAGGTGTGTACAGCCTGGATTTGTGTGACTTGGGTGACTGACACTTTTGTTTCATGGTGGAATTTTAACTGTCTGATATCAGAATTACGCATAACATAATAGGACTTCAGTTTAATAAAAAAAAAATATTATTACAGAAGATTCCAATTCTATAAATTCTGTTGGTCACAATATAATGTCCAATTAAGAGATCCAGCATCTTAATTGCTTTAAATTAGTTATTGCAAATTTTTCTCTGATGGCATATGGAATAGTAACTTTTTGTGCCACAAAAGAAAACTGCTTGTCTGATTAGCTTAACGGTGTTTCATTTCATTACTATGAATGGAGTCATTTTCTTTAGTTAATTATACTAAATAAATTTCCTTCCACCAAAATTTCCTGGTATAAATGAAACTATAACAGGTCAGAGATTTAATGTTCTTATTTTAACAGATACTTGGAATAGACCAAGTATGTAGCTTTAAAGGCAAACCCTCCCAGAAATAGCTAAATACAACAACCTGTTCTAATCTGTCACGGAAGACGATACTCTATGTGTTACCCAGATATCCACTCATTTAACACATTTGAAGTACTTATTTTTTATAACATCTAACAAAATCTGCTGTCAATTTAACTCATTAAACCTTCAACATTCTAAAGGCTCTGGCCATGTAAAAGGGGTTTATTCTGGATTTCTACATGCATTTGATGACCTAGTATATAATGTGTACTATGGTCTAATAATTATAAAAACCAATACATTGTTTTAAACACACAAAAAAGCAATTAAAAGGCTGTTAAAAATAATAGCCTCCTTGTCTATCATTTGCTGTGTCCCTAAATCTCTCAGACAAACAGCTATCAAACAAATGATTAGAAATCTTGATTTTTAATAAAGTAAATTTTAAAATACAGGCCAACATCAAATGTCCCCATTTATCTCCAAAATTCTGGAAAATGTTGCAGATCAGCTGTTCATTTCAGGAATCACAAAAAGAAACCTATTAGTCAGCAATTACACTCATCACAGGACTGAAACAGCATTGGTTAAAGTAGTAAATTACCTACTATAGTACTGGCCTCTGATCAAGGCAGCATCTCATTGCTTTATCCTAGTGCAGCTTCTTATTGTATACAACACAATATATTATAGAATTAATTTTTTTTAAATAAGGGAATGGCTCTTTTCTGGTTTAGAAACCTGCCTGCCTGACTGTTAATGGTTTGGCTGTATTAATGGTGATTTCTCTCTGCATGTAAAAGTAAAGTTGGGCGTTTCACAACGCCCTTTTTTCTATCTCTGTGTACAATTAGTCTTACACATGGCATCAGCATAACTTCTGCTTTGCTGATGACACACTTCTGTATGTTTCAGCCTTATCATTATAGATGATAAATAAACATGTTTATACATAAATAATGATCAGCTTCTGCTATACTGATGGCACACACCTACATTAGCCTAGTAAAAACATTTACATTATGTGTCATCTGTCAAGTTGTTTCAATGAAACATACAGCTGTGTCATCATGCCAGATCATAATGATACCAGCTTAATAGTGCTGAAGAAGATGTAAAATACATTTGACACTTGATGCTGAATATCTTTCTCCTACTCAATTCCAAGAATGCAGATATGCTTCGCAGCTTTCTGCTTGTGTAGTAACTTGATTATTAGTAACTTGATGATTATGTAGTGAATGTGATTGCCTTTCAATTTCATCATATGCAGCAGTGAAAGGCTCTTGGTGTGATTATTGAGGATAGGTAATGCTCTGATGTCTGGATGTTCAGTTTGTCCAGAAAGTAGCAGCCAGAGCCCTTAATAGAATTCGAAAGCACTTTACAGCACTTACGTCTTTTTAGCAAAGCACTGAAATCCTGAATTCTGGGAATATTTGTGAGTAAATGGCATTTTTTCAGTATCTTTGGAAGATCCATAGACCATTTAGCCCATAGCTAAGTGTTAAAGCAAGTTAAAGAAAATTAAAGCAATCCACTGTACCTCACTATCAATGTTCCTGAGACGATTTACTTGCCAGTTTACTTTATTTTTGAAAAATAATTCAATCATTTTCACTAATATGAGGGCAGGAAATGTGAAATAGCAACAGGGAGACTAGAGAAAGAGGAAGAAACATTAATAAGAAAAAAAAGTGGTGAATGATAGACCTGTCATGGGAATGGAAAAACATTAAGGAAGAAAATGGAGGATAAGATCTGTGTACATGCAAAATGACATCACATCTTTGTGTGTGGGGTGATTTGTATGTATGTTTTAAAGTGTTTCTTGATGTGCTTCAGATTCACCATGACCTTAACCAGAATAAAGCAGTTACTGATGAAGAAAGAAAGAAAGAAAGAAAGAAAGAGAAAGAAAGAAAGAAAGAAAGAAAGAAAGAAAGGATGAATAATGTTAATGTGGCTAAGCTATCTGAGAGGGTATAGCCTACTGTTATCTGTTAATAAGGTTTTAATGTATTTTACATTTGTTTGAATTCTCTTTTAGTGTTTGCTGTAATGTTGTAACGGAGCTCCGCCGAAGGCGGAAGTGTTTGGATCCATTCGCCGAACTGGCGATAGGGGGCGAGCAAAGACAGAGTCGAGAACAGGCTCAAAGTTCAGTAATGGTGTATTAAAGAAGAAAGTATAAACAAACAGGGAGATAGAGAAACGAAAGTCCTTAAACAGTCCAAGATCAAAACGCCAGCAATAGATATAACAGGGATAATCCAATAGAATAAACTTTAAACAGTCCAGTTCAGCAATAGCAAGTAATCCACACAGGTAATCCAAAAGAGAAATCAGTAAACAATCCAGGTCATGCACAAAAATCAATCCAACAACGAAACGCTCGGTAATCTCCATAGACAAAGATACTTCGCGCCGACCAGGAAGTGCGCAGCGTTTTTAAAGCCGGCGCGCACCCGGAAGTAAACTCAAAACACGGGCGATGGCTCCCTCTCGCGGTCACCTCTAGCGCGAGTCGTGACAGAGCCCCCCCCTCTAGGGACACCTCCTGGGGTCCCACGCCGCGGACGACCCCTGGGACGTGGCGCAGGCTTGTTCGGGTGGTCGCGATGGAAGTCCTCCGTGAGGGAGGGATCTAGGATGTCAACAGCGTCCACCCATGAACGTTCCTCGACTCCGTACCCCTCCCAGTCCATGAGGTACTGGATCCGCGACCGGACCCGTCTGGAGTCCAAGAGGGCACGTACCCGGTATGCCGGGGACCCCTCGATGTCCAGCGGTGGTGGTGGCTCCCCGCTGTCCGGTGCTCCCTCAGCCAAAGGATAAGCAGGCTTGAGAAGAGACACGTGGAACGTAGGGCAGATACGATACGCCGCTGGGAGCCGCAGCCGATACGCCACTGGGTTGACCTGCCGGATTATCTCAAACGGGCCGATGAACCTGGGATTGAGTTTGCGGCACGGCAGTTTGAGACGGAGATTCCGTGTGGACAGCCACACCCGCTGGCCCACCTGGTAAGAAGGGTGTGGACGGTGACGCCGGTCGGCCTGTATCCTCTGACTACGCACCGCCCGCTGAAGACGTACATGTGCCCTCTCCCAGACCTCCTGGCTCCGTTGGTACCACTCCTCCACAGCTGGGACGTCGGAAGGCTCCCCTGACCAGGGGAATAGAGGCGGCTGGTATCCCAGTACGCATTGAAACGGGGTTAGTCCCGTCGAGGAGTGGATGAGGGAGTTCTGGGCGTACTCCGCCCAAGGCAGAAACTCACTCCACCGCTGCTGCTCCCTGCTGCAGTAAGACCTGAGGAACCGGCCAATCTCCTGGTTGAGGCGCTCCGCCTGGCCATTGGACTGGGGGTGATAGCCAGAACTTAGGCTAACTCCGATATCTAGTCGTGCACACAACGCTCCCCACACCCGGGAGGTAAACTGTGACCCCCGGTCCGACACAATGTCTTCAGGAAGACCAAAGTTCCGAAACACGTGTAGGAACAAAGCCTCGGCCGTCTGCATGGCCGAAGGCAACCCCTTGAGGGGGATCAGTTTACATCCTTTAGAGAAGCGGTCCACTACCACCAGAACTGTTGTATAGCCTCCTGAGTCAGGCAAATCCGTTAGGAAATCCACCGATAGGTGAGACCAGGGGCGTTGAGGAATCGGAAGGGGCTCCAGCAACCCCTCCGGGAGTTGGCGACTGGTCCGTGCCTGAGCGCAGGTGGGGCATGACCGAACGTACCCCTCCACATCTGAGGCCAGGGAGAGCCACCAGAAGCGACGGCGGACGAGCTGAGTAGTTCGCCGAATCCCGGGATGACCGGAGCTGGGGGCCTCATGTATCCACTGCATTACCTGCAGGCGAAACGGAGGAGGCACAAAGATTCTGGTCGGCGGACACCCCGCAGGAGGCGGATCATCGGCATGGGAACGCTGAATCTCCTCCACGAGGTTCCACCGGACCCGAGCCAGAATGGCAGTCGCCGGCAGGATGGGCTCAACTAGGACAGGATCGCTGGCGGTCTCAAATCTCCTGGAGAGAGCGTCGGCCTTCCCGTTCTTGGACCCAGGGCGGTACGTCACCATGAACCGGAAGCGGGTAAAAAACAAGGCCCATCTGGCCTGCCGCGGGTTCAGGCGCTTGGCGCCACGAAGGTATTCCAGGTTGCGGTGATCAGTGAGCACCTGGAACGGGTGGCGTGCTCCCTCCAGCCAGTGACGCCACTCCTCCAGTGCTGCCTTGATGGCCAATAGCTCCCTGTTGCCAACATCGTAATTTGCCTCTGCGGCCGTTAACTTCCGTGAATAGAACGCACAAGGATGAAGCTTTCCCGGTTCGCCATGACGCTGAGAAAGAATGGCCCCGAGGCCGCTACTGGAGGCGTCCACCTCCACCACAAAGTCAGGGTCCGGGTGCCGTAGAATGGGGGCCGAGGTGAAGCAGTCCTTAAGCTGCTGGAAGGCCGCCCGAGCCTGGTCTGTCCATGACAATCTCTTGGGCTTCCCCCTCAGTAGAGATGTTAGCGGACCTGCCACCGTGCTGTAGTTTCGTATAAACCGCCTGTAGAAGTTAGCGAACCCTAGGAACCGCTGCAACTCCCGTATTGTGGTGGGGGCAGGCCATTCCGTGACTGACCGGACCTTGACGGCGTCCATCTCCACGCCCCGTTGTGAGATCACGTAGCCCAAGAAAGTCACTGTGGTCCGGTGGAACTCACACTTCTCCAACTTCACGTACAGATGGTGCCGCTGCAACCGGGATAGCACCTCTCGGACGTGTCGTACATGTTCCTCGGGGGAGTTGGAGTACACGAGGATGTCGTCGATGTAGGCGATGACCCATCTCCCCAGAAGATCGTGAAATACTCCATTTATAAGGGCTTGGAAGACTGCGGGGGCGTTGGTGAGACCGAAAGGCATAACTCGGTATTCATAGTGACCATGAGTTGTATGAAACGCTGTCTTCCATTCATCCCCCTTACGAATCCGGACTAGGTTATAAGCGCTCCAGAGATCGAGTTTTGTAAAAATCCTCGCCCCTCTCAGTTGCTCCAGTGCTGCAGGAACCAAGGGCAGAGGATAGGGGTATGGAACGGTAATGCTATTCAATCCCCGATAGTCTATACACGGCCGTAGGCCTCCATCTTTCTTTCCCACGAAGAAAAAACTTGCCGCAGCCGGGGACGTGGAGGGCCGAATGTGGCCCGCTGCCAGGGCGGTCTCTATATACTCCTCCATAGTTTTAGACTCAGGTAACGAGAGGGGGTAAACCCGCCCCCTAGGAGGAGAGGCATTAGGCAGCAGGTCGATGGCACAATCCCAGGGTTGGTGCGCCGGCAGTCGAGCTGCCCTCTCCTTGCAGAAGACCTCCCTGAACTCTGTGTAAGCTTGTGGAAGGTGACCCGGGGTAGGGGGAGACGTCTCCCTCACACATGTGGTCCTGCAGGGCCTAGATACCAGGTTCTGCAGACACCTTTCTGCGCAGGCGTGTGACCAGCGTACCAGCTCCCCCGAGCGCCAGGAGATTTGGGGGTCATGACGCCGGAGCCACGGGAACCCCAGAATGACGGGGTTGACCGGTGAGGAGGTGACGTAGAACGCCAGACGTTCACGATGGAATAAGCCTACTCGGAACTCCAGCAGTTCGGTTTGGCTTTTGAGATAGCCCTCCCCTATCGGCTGACTGTCAATAGCCGTAATCTTAAGAGGTGGCACGCAGGGGAAGGTGGGGATTCCGAGCTTCTCCACCAATGCCCCGTCGATAAGATTGACCGCCGCCCCGGAGTCAATTAGAGCTGAGGTAGAGACAGAGTGGTCAGATACCTGTAGTGACACCGGCACCAGCAAACTGAAGAACAGGGAGCCGCCACCCACCTGCTCCGATGGAGGCTTCTCCGGGCACCGAGGGCTCATATGTCCAGGGGCCCCGTAGTTGTAGCACAGTCTCATCCGCCCTCGCTGTGGGTGCGCCGACTCTGCCAGCCCGGACCTCCCCAGCTGCATGGGTTCGGGAGCCTCCTCCCTGAAACTAGGGTGACCCGATTGGGTCCTGGGGTGGACCGCGGTGGAGCAAGAAGTCCCTGCTTGGTGTTGGCGCATGAGATTGTCCAATTGAATGGCGTGGCTATGAACTGAGACAGTGTAGAAGCCTCAATTCGACACGCTAGCTCCGTCTGGAGCTCAGGGTTCAGTCCAGCCCGAAACACTGCCCTAAGTGATGCGTCGTTCCACCCCGACTGGGCCGCCAGGGTGCGAAACTTGATGGCGTAGTCCGCCGCGGTGTCTGATCCCTGGCGTAGCTCCATGAGCTGAGTGGATATGTCCTTGCCTCCCGCAGGGTACTCAAATACCTCCCGAATTAGTTCCGCAAAGTAGGAAAATGACGACCTAACCTGAGGGTCGGCATCCCACACAGCGGAAGCCCACTCCAGAGCCCTACTTGTTAGCAGCGACAGTACAAAGGCACACTGGGTCTCTTCCTGTCTATACATCCCTGGCTGATGTACGAAAAACACCTTGCATTGCCGCAAAAAGCCCCGACAGCGGTCGGCAGAACCATCAAACTTCTCGGGTAATGCTAAGTGAGGTGACTCACCGCGAGCTGCGGGCGGATCTCGTGATGCAGCGAGGGTCGCGCTGCGTAGCTGTTTCTCCAGCGCTTCCACCTGGTTCTGACAGGAGAGTATAATCGCTCCTTGCCGCACGATGGTGTCGCGAAGTTCCGCTGGATCCATGATTGGCGAAGTATTCTGTAACGGAGCTCCGCCGAAGGCGGAAGTGTTTGGATCCATTCGCCGAACTGGCGATAGGGGGCGAGCAAAGACAGAGTCGAAAACAGGCTCAAAGTTCAGTAATGGTGTATTAAAGAAGAAAGTATAAACAAACAGGGAGATAGAGAAACGAAAGTCCTTAAACAGTCCAAGATCAAAACGCCAGCAATAGATATAACAGGGATAATCCAATAGAATAAACTTTAAACAGTCCAGTTCAGCAATAGCAAGTAATCCACACAGGTAATCCAAAAGAGAAATCGTTAAACAGTCCAGTTCAATAACAGTAAGTAATCCACACAGGTAATCCAAAAGAGAAATCAGTAAACAATCCAGGTCATGCACAAAAATCAATCCAACAACGAAACGCTCGGTAATCTCCATAGACAAAGATACTTCGCGCCGACCAGGAAGTGCACAGCGTTATTAAAGCCGGCGCGCACCCGGAAGTAAACTCAAAACACGGGCGATGGCTCCCTCTCGCGGTCACCTCTAGCGCGAGTCGTGACAAATGTTCATGTCACATGGTCTTTTATTTTGCACATTTAAAAGTAAAATAATACAAAACAACCTTTTTTCATTTTGCTTATTTCTGTGTTCTCTTTTCATATTTACAACTATCCATCCATATGCGATGAGATTTAAAGTGTTATTCCTAGTTTAAACAAAAGCTCTTGATAGAATTACCTTAGAATAGCATTATGAAATGTAAGCTTGCTGACTTTGGAGACTGTTGGCAAGTAGTATTCTCATGAAATGACATATATTTAGATTATTGAAGACAAATGACTGAAATAATAGCAGTAAAGCAGTGCTATTATATATATATATATATATATATATATATATATATATATATATATATATATACATATATATATATATATATATATATACATATATTATATATATATATATATATATATATATATATATATATATATATATATATATAATAGCACTGCTTTGCTGCTATTATTTCAGTCATTTGTCTTCAATAATCTAAATATATGTCATTTCATGAGAATATATATATATATATATATATATATATATATATTATATTTTATATATATATATATATATATATATATATATATATATATATATATATATATACAATATAATATAATATATATATATAATATATATATATATATATATATGATATATATATATATATTCTCATGAAATGACATATATTTAGATTATTGAAGACAAATGACTGAAATAATAGCAGCAAAGCAGTGCTATTATATATATATATATATATATATATATATATATATATATATATATATATATATATATATATGAAATGAACTAATTAGCAGTTCTTGATAGTTCTTCGGTAGTGATATTGAGCCAGAGCCCTGTGATTCATAGCCATTCTGATGATTTGTGGCAGAGTTGTCATGGCTCCCTTTGCTAACTGAAGCTGTTTATGGCATTGCCCATGTGATGAGAGTGAATGCGATATATTTTTTTCTGCACTATGGGACTATGGACTATGTGCAGAAATCTGTTCTTCCATCCCTCCACACTCAATCAATCAATTTTTCTGATATGGTATGGTGACCCTGAGACAATTCCAAAGAAATACTGTAATGAAACATGAGCTGCACAAAACTGAGATGGATTTGATGGCATTTCTTTTATTTTGACTGTCAAGACAAAGTTATTTTTATATAAATTTTACACTGAAGTCTGTACAAAAGGTCAGGTCAGAGAGTTTGGGTATCCATGCAAATGTTCTCATAGTTCTCAAAATTCTTTTCTTCTCATATCCCAGCTTGTTAGGACGTTGGGATTAGAGCACAATCCCAGAGAGAGAGCAGACAGGGTTAAGGACCTTGCTCAAGTACCAAAAAGTGGCAGCTTAGC
Organism: Hemibagrus guttatus; assembly: GCA_033459395.1. NCBI lineage: Eukaryota > Metazoa > Chordata > Actinopteri > Siluriformes > Bagridae > Hemibagrus > Hemibagrus guttatus. The sequence goes on along the minus strand of JAUCMX010000029.1, from coordinate 8,663,994 downwards.
AGTGCTGGGGCTTGAATCCCCAACCTTCTGATTAGTAACCCTCAGCCTTAACCATTGAGCCTTTAACAATGAGATAGGAAAACACTAAAATACACAGTACTTGGGGGTTCTTCAGGATCAGGATTGGTGTCCTAATCAATTATATAGCACATTTACTGCTACTTGAGTTACGTACATGATGTGAGGTGTTAATAAATCCATATGGTGTGCACACATAAAAAATAACCCAAACCTTTGTGGTCATTTAGTATGATTAAAACTTCTATTGTAAAATGAAAGCATTTGATCTGCAAATTAGCATTAGAACTATGACTAGGACTTAATTACAGCAATCAGTCTCAATGCATTCATAAATGATTACATGCTTAACTATGATTCTTATTATACAAGCCCATTTTGTTTGGAGTACACAAAGTATTCAGTCATGTGGCAGCAGCACAGTGTATCAACTCATGTATACATCAAACATCAGAATGGAGAAACAACGTGATCTCAATGACTGTCCACTTTTAATTTCTTTGCATTCTTCCCAAACATTACTTAACATTTGAAACTTAAGCTTTCAGTTTCTGAATACAACCATTACAGAACAGCTACCTCAGTCCTCTGTGTTTCTGTTTAAAGATATTAGAGGTAACCATGGCAGCCTGAAGAAGGAAGGTGTGAAGCCACTTAGCTTTTCATGGAGACTCACTCACTAAGCCCATTTTTAACTTGTGCCATTGTATCAACTTGGGATCTAAATTACTCTGCAATTTCTAGTTTCTTTAACCAAATAATTACTAGCTTTTTTTCCTCACCACTACACAGCCCACTTGCTTCCTCCATAACAGTGTCTGGTTAATTTTCCTTTATCTCTACATCTTCAGATACAGACTGCCTCATCACAGCTTGGCCTCTTGTTCAGTGCAGCACAACACCCTTTCTTTCATCAGTCTCCATGGGGATTCCAATCATTCTTTTTCTGTATATATGCTTATGGGTAGATCCACCTGTATTTTTCTTGAAATTGATTTTATGCCTGTGCCAGACGTGAAAGATCAGCCTGGACTAGGCAGCTCTGAGACAGATTATTTGTAATTTGTTTTTCTTTCCTTGCTATAAAAAAGACTTTTAATAATATCCAAAATGACTCACCCCTCTATTTCTTAAAAAAGAAATAAAAAGAAGAATAAGCTCTTGTATCAACACCAGGTAACAGAAAGGTAACAGAATTCTGAAACGAAAGAGGAAATTGAAATCGATCGAATCGGTTAATCGTTATTAGCAGCAATGAGAAAGTGACACATAGCTTTTTTGTTAATTAAAATTGCTGTTCTTTCCTGAAGAAGTGCAATCAGGAGCAGTACACCACGTGTAGGGATGGCCAGTGGAGAATATTGAAAGCATTATATAATACATGTCTGCTGCATTTGGTGGACAGCTTTTTGTGACAGGAGGTTTTCAGTGAGGGGAAAAAGAAAAAAAACTGTCCACTGCATCTATACCCAATTTACAAATAGCCCCAGGGTCGTATATCGAGAAAATGCTGCTTCATATTTTTCCTATTTCATAATGCGGTGCCACTTTTGTAGTTACTAGATCGATATAACTAATAAACTAGTGCTCAGTGTAAAAAAGCATAGAAATGGACATTGCTTAAGTCCTAATGATCTTTTGATGGATTCTTAAGCCCACCTTATAAAAAATCAATGCTAGGTTCTTTTATGTCCCTTGCTATACACTGAGAACCACAGAAGGTGTCCGTATCAGACAGAAAGCACATGTTTTATTGATCAGTGTCTAATTTTCAACAGCTAAAGTATTAGTGGCGCCTTTAAAAGAATATCAATGAATGCATTAAATAAGCATCAAAGATAAGAATTCATGTTTTCTACTCAAACAGCTTGAGCAACTAGTTATTTTTTGTCAAACAAAAATGATTCCTAAAGGATATTTTAATAAGAAATTATTTCAGTTTTAAATAATAATATGTTGTTTACTCACCACTTTGTGATTCACATAAAAGCATTAAACTAAAATGGCATTTAAAAGGTTTTTTTCTTTTGTTTTTAACTGTGGGAAACTGTGGGAGTGCAGAGAGCCAGACAAATTAATCCTTCAACATTCTGAAGACTGTGGCTCAAAAATGCTAAATACTAACACATGCACCTTAGTATCACAACTATGAGGAACCAAACAAACATTGCCTGCCATCCATCCATCCATCCATCCATCCATCATCTTCCACTTATCTTGGTCTAGTTCACAGGGTAACAGTCTAAGCAAAGATACCCAGACCTTCATCATCATAGCCATCTCCTCAAGTTTCTCCAAGGTGACCCCACCAGACCAGATGAAAAATATAATATCTCCAGCCAGTCTTTGGTCTTCCCCAGTGTCTTTTCTCCATTGGCCCTGCCCGAAATACATCCCCAGGGAGGAGTCCAAAAGGCATATTTACCAATATACCCAAACCACATCACCTTTTGATATAGAGGAGCAGAGACTTTACTTCAAACTCTCCCTGAATGTCCAAGCTCAGTCTTTTTGATCGCAAAATATTGCAAAAATGGAAAGTAGATTGAAGTCTTTTTGGATCTTTTCAGAAGATCGTAGAACCCAGAAGTGCACAACATGTAAAACTCAACCTAGACAGTAACCCAAGCTCAGCATCAGACTGGGGACTACCCACTGCACCATCCATCCACCTCCATGTTCTATATCATTCCAACTCAACAATCATCTGTTTGGAAGAATTGAAAGAAAGATCAGACAAAATGTAATCCCTGAACAGAATAGGGACAACATTGGAATTTTGAAAATGTGTAGTCGGGTGACATAGAACATCAAAACCAGCAGGTTTGATGAAAGAAAAAGCATCGTTACACACTGTTAAACACTGTTGGTCCAGGGCTTCTTGTGAAGATTGATGGCAATAAAATATAAAGGAGGTTTATATTAGACTTGGTGTAAATGGTTCTTTCAAATAAAACAAAATGAAAATAAGGCTGGATTTGAAGCTTATATTGAAAACCAGTAGTCCTAAAAATATAAAATACAAACCTAAAAATATGAAGGAGGTTTAAGCAGGAACTAGTGGTCCAGTATCAATCTGCTGGTGTAAGATGGTACAGAAACAGCAATATGTGTCTATAGTGCTGTTATTCTTTCTAGAGGAGACTTCACTAAATAATTTAATTGTTGTGTAATGTTAATTGGTCTAAGTGATTAAAACCGGTTTTGAAGCTAAGCTTAATTTAAGAGAATACTTCTTAATTGTCGAACTGACATTATGGAGCTTACAAAGAAAATGCCATTGCACATACCTTGTGAAGAAATGTCATGATATCCTGTACACACTGTCTATCCTCTGTTACCTTTACACATTCTGTGGCCTTCCCTCTCAAGACACTGTGGCAGTCCCACACTGAGTGACATTTTTAACTCCTGTCATTGTATCTACTTGGGATCTAAATTGGTCTCTGATTTCCTGACTTGCTTTGAGTGATGGGGCGTCGGAATGGCCTTTTAAGCCCTACGATTCACTGAGCTGAAAAGAAAAATGGATGGTCCTAAAGGTTTTAAGCAAACAATTATAATTTCTCATCTCTTTATAGACTGTTGGCTAGCTCATCCATAACACCAGCTGTTTCATCTCTTCATCCAGACACACAGGCTGCTTCATCAGAGCTTGACCTCATGTTTGGTGGAGCACAGTAACCTTGTAGACTCTCATCATTCTCTATGGGGATTCCGATCATTCTTTTCCCATATACAGCTCATTTAAATCACATTGTGTAGGCAATGCTCCAGATGTACTGGGAGAGATGTACTGGTATTAGACATGAGATTACTGCAGTTTTGCTTTCAAGTCTCCATCAGTAAACAGATGATAATTTAACAAAAATATTTATATTAAAACTAGAATGAACTTCTTGAAATTGCCTTTTTTGACCATATAGTACAGAGTTAGAGAAGGGAAATGATTTATAATCACATAATCTGGTGTAACCCAGATGAGGGTTCCTGTTTGAGTCTGGTTCCTCCTAAGGGTTTTTCCTCACCACCGTCACCTCTGCCTTGCTCATAAGAGATAAATTTCTATAAAGCTGTACGGATTTAAAATTGAATTGAATTGAATTGAATTGAATTGAATTGAATTGAAAGTACTGGCGGGGACACGGTGGCTTAGTGGTTAGCATGTTTGCCTCATACCTCCAGGGTTGGGGGTTCGATTCCTGCCTCCGCTGCGTGCGTGTGTGGACTTTGCATGTTCTCCCTGTGCCTCGGGGGTTTCCTCCGGGTACTCCGGTTTCCTCCCCCGGTCCACAGACATGCATTGTAGGTTGATTGGCATCTCTAAATTGCCCATAGTGAGTGAATGAAAGTGTGTGTGTGCCCTGCGATGGGTTGGTACACCGTCCCGGGTGTATCCTGCCTTGATGCCCGATGATGCCTGAGATAGGCACAGGCTCCCCATGACCCGAGAATAGATCGGATAAGCGGGAGACAATGAATGAATGAATGAAAGTACTGGCCTTACAGGTTACTTTTTTTAGACACAGTTTTTTTTTCTTTCCTTAAAACGTAAAACACTGATTTCATGCTCCTGTAGTCATTTCTTGGTTTATCTTGATGTAGATTAGGGTCATCATGTTTTGAAAGATCCATTAATGGTAATCAATACAAATGTGAAATATTACTATATTACGAATATCGAGAGGGAATTCTGACACATTCATATGAAAAACGACAAGATTTTTGATTGGTGTTGGAGATTAATAACAAAAAGTTAATGCTTGGTCACATGGTTTTGTGTACATGGTCTGAAATGCAACTAACATCCAGTTTAAAATCTGAACCATGAAAATATTAAGCTGTGAGGTTCCTGCTAAAAAAACCATAAGTATCAACACACTACATCAATCAACTCCTAAATGATTAAACAGCATGTAAGACTTGATCTTTGATATTTGCAACTTGAGTAGAGACTTTTTTTTTGAGAACTTTTAGTGTGTGTGTGTGTGTGTGTGTGTGTGTGTGTGTGTGTGTGTGTGTGTGTGTGTTTATTTATTTATTTATTTATTCACTCACTCAACCACAGCAATGTTCTTATATTCATCTGCACATAAATACAATTTCTAATAAATGTATAAATGACCCCTGGTGTTTCAGTGCTTTGACAGTTTTATGTTGACCATTTGGTTGAACTAATCCCAGTGATTTTCATTCTTTTTGCCAGGTCTATCATCATAGCTCTCCTCATTTAAAATATTTTAAAGAAGTAATAACTAAGCCCATAAATTACATACAGGTTTACTTCCTAAGCCCATACTGCCTTCAGCACAGTAATGAAATTCATGCCCATTTCTCAAGCATACCATTAGCTGCGTCGTGCGAAAAAGAAAAATATAGTTTGGACAGAGAAAGCCCTGGAAATCAATGCTCACACACCATCTCAAGGCTATTATCACAACAACCGTTTGTTCAGCAGACGAAGCAAATCCAAGCCTATTATTGTAGTTAGTTTTAGCAATGTAGTGGTGAGAATTAGGAACTGAAACATTTAACATTTATATCAATATATAGGATATTATTTTCAATATCAGAATTAAGATTTTAAGTTTTTGTATATTGTATAGAACACAATGCTTAAAAACCAAACAGCTTCCAGATTTAGTTCTGCTCCATTGAGACCCTTTAGCAGAAAAGTTTACTGCATGGAAATTGATTTAAAGGAAACATAGTTAGACTGGATACATTAATTTTAATACACATAATCATTCAGTAATGAAGTCCTACAATTTCCCATATGGAGGCAGATTGTATCATAAAGCAGCGCTAACAACTTTTAGTAACTGCAGTACAAGGATATACAGCAACATTTCTTGAAAACACACATGCGCGCACACACACACACACACACACACACACACACACACACACACACACACACACACACATTTTAGTTTCCTTTTGAGAACTTTGAATTAACATAATTCTTAATGCAGGTAACTGTATTTTTTTGTCACTTTTATTTCAAATAAATAAATAAATAAATAAATAACGGTGGCTTGGTGGTTAGCACGATTGCCTCACACCTCCAGGGTTGGGGGTTCGATTCCTGCCTCTGCCGTGTGTGTGTGTGGAGTTTGCATGTTCTCCCTGTGCCTCGGGGGTTTCCTCCGGGTACTCCGGTTTCCTCCCCCAGTCCGAAGACATGCATTGTAGGTTGATTGGCGTCTCTAAATTGTCCGTAGTGTGTGATTGATAGTAAATGAGAGTGTGAGTGTGCCCTGTGATGGGTTGGCAGTCCGTCCATGGTGTATCCTGCCTTGATGCCCGATGACGCCTGAGACAGGCACAGGCTGTTACGGGTAGCAAGGCTGAGGGTGAACCACTAGGGGGCTCTCAGTAGGGGTTGTTATGTTATGTCTGTTTTTGTTTACCTCGGCCATGTGTGTGTTTAAGCCCCGCCCTAGCCTAATGTGTGTTCCTGCCCCTGCGCACCTGTTCCCAATGTTTCCATGATTATGTTCTCCATTTATAGTCCTGTCTGTGTCTTCATTAGTTGCTAGTCCTCGTTTGTATGTAGGCCGATGTGGTGTCGCGGTTTCTGTTTCTATGTCATGTCTCGTGCTTCATGTTTAATAAACCCCATTTTGTTTCACGGAAGCTTTGCGTTGGGTCTGTTCCATCCAGCCGGACACTACCGGTCGTAACACAGGCTCCCCGTGACCCGAGAGTAGATCGGATAAGCGGTAGACAATGAATACATAAATAAATAAATAAACTGTTGTTCTAATGGGTAGCTACCAAGCTTTCTCACCAAGTCACACATTTGATCAGACACACAAACTTTCAGTTTGCTACTGAGACTTAGATGTTTTGTCTTTTATCAGGATTTAAATGTAATAGATTTATTAGTAATGATCAGTGAGATTAAAAAAAAGTAATAATTATGTAACTCCTTTATATTTACATGTGCAAATAGATATCAGCTGTTCAACAAACATTAATTTTCATAAAATACTTGTTCAAATTTCTGTACATATTAAATTCTGTTAAAAATAAGTGATTGATTGATTTGATTTTTAATGATTGTTTACTTGATTGATTGATCATGTCTAGCATGCAAACTGTTCCCATTAGAACAGAACACAGGACATTGATCTATATTAAAGGAAATTGTTCAAAAGGAAAACAAAAATATTTCCAGTCCACCAATAATAAGGTTTGCAAAATTCGATGTAATATTCTCAAATTATCTTTAGACATTTTTCTGTTACAGATACAGTGACAGTGTTGTATAAGGAAGTGTATAGAAAGCAAATCTAAATCTATAGAGAAATCACAGCCCAAAAATTTAGATCTGACAGGTTGGATTTGGTTTTTAAAACCAATAACTCATTCATGTTTGAGTGAGCTGTTCACCCAAGCAGCTTGCTTCATCACACAGAAAAAAAATCCCTTAATTTCCAGAGTGATTAAGGTTCTTACTTACTTGCCAAATAATACCAGAGTCAGTAAATGAAGAGATGGAAATGTGCTCGTTTGTTATGAAAGATTTCATTTTGTATAAGAGAGAAGTGAACTTTACATAAGAACCTACTGTATGAGTCAAAGGTTTTATTATATATAAAACTATTATTATATATAACACTATAATGTGGGGGCACGGTAGCTTAGTGGTTACTATGCTTGCCTCACATTTCTGATAAGGATGATAAGGATAATGATAATGATGACAAGAGGAGGAAGAGGAGGAGGATGGTGATATTGGTGCTGCTGCTGGACATGATGAAGATGGTGGTGATGATGAGGATGATGATAATGATATGATGCTGCTGATAATGATACAATGAGGAGGAGAAGGAGGAGGAGGAGGAGGAGGAGGAGGATGATGATGATGATGATTCTGCTGCTGTTGCTGCTGCTGCTGATGATGCTTCTGCTGTTGCTGATGATGATGAGGAGGAGGAGGAGGAGGAGGAGGAGGAGGATGATAAAGATGATGATGATGAGGAGGAGCAGGATGATTATGAGGAGGAGGAGGAGGATGATAAAGATGATGATGAGGAGGAGGAGCAGGATGATGATGATGAGGAGGAGGAGGAGGAGGAGGAGGAGGATTATGATGATGATGATGATGATGATGATGATGAGGAGGAGGAGGAGGAGGATGATAAAGATGATGATGAGGAGGAGGAGCAGGATGATGATGATGATGATGAGGAGGAGGAGGAGGAGGAGGAGGATGATTATGATGATGATGAGGAGGAGGATGATAAAGATGATGAGGAGGAGGAGGAGGAGCAGGATGATGATGATGATGATGAGGAGGAGGAGGAGGAGGAGGAGGAGGATTATGATGATGATGAGGAGGAGGAGGAGCAGGATGATGATGATGAGGAGGAGGAGGAGAAGTAGGAGAAGGATGATGATGAGAATGATGATGTTGTCTGTTCAATGCTGATTACAGTGAACCCATTATTTTAAATGTGTGCATCCAATTTGCTTTTATAACGGAATCGTTTGCATAATTAATATGATGTCAAATCTGTTCATTTGTGAATGTGTTTTACAGTAATGTAATTTTTAAAAATGCATCAAAAACCTGTTCTTTTTTTAAAGTGCATTTCTTAGAAATCTCTGTACAGCTGCACAATCATGCAGTTATCTAATCAGCCAATCATGTGACAGCAGAGCGAGACATAGAATCATGCAAATACATATCAAGAGCTTCAGTTAATGTTCACATCAAATATCATAATAGGACAAAAATGTGATCTCAGTGACTTTGCCTGTGGCATGGTTGATGATGCCAGATGGGCTGATTTGAGTATTTCAGAAACCGCTGAGCTGAGATACTCATTCACAACAGTCCCTAGAGATTACACACAATGCTGCAAAAACAAGCATTTTATAGTTTTCCTGGAAATGTCTTACATTATTTATATGTATGTTTATACAGTTCATTAAGAGACATATTTATTTCAAATTGAATTCACAATATCAGAATTCTAGTGGATTAATGACTTGCAGTCTGGAAGATTCCAGACACTGATTGGCCAACTTGCATTATTAGGAGTTAATTGGGAGCAGAAATCCAAGTAACTCTCCCAAGACCTCGGAGAAAAAATGTGGACCTCGACAAGTCCTGTTCCTCCTTATTGCAATTTCCAACAACTGAAAGTACAATGAGCATCTCTACATAGTGTTATATGCAAATCTAAAAACAGTTGGACCACAAATACTGCATCATTCAGGAAGGAGGAACAGATTAACTCTCAGGGATGAATGAACTTTGGTCTTAAAAATTCATCTGAGCCCCAAGACAACGTCAAAATCACCAGGACAAAGAACAAGCTTTTTAAATGAGTGATTTTATAAAGAACCCTGTGTATAAAGGAAAAAAAACATATGTGGAGGATTATAGTCCAAAGAACTCCATCATAACTGTGAAACTTGCGGGTGGTAGCATCATGTTGAATAGATAAAATAAATGACATCATGAAGAATAAGGATTATCTAGAGATACGTAAGCAACAGCTCAATTCATCAGCCAGAAAGTACAAACTCGGTAGCACAATCATCATAAACACACCTCCAAAGATGTAACAAAATAGCTTAAAGACAACACACTTCACATCTACCTCACTTTTACAGCTGAGCAACTGAAGGTTTGCTCAAGAACCTTGCTCAAGGGCTCATCAGTGCATGACCTTAAACATACAACCTTCTAAAGAGCAACCCAGTGATCTTAACCACTAAGCTGCCATTGGCCAAAGTGAAAGGATTGGAGTGGGCATCAGAAAGCCCTGACCCTGAATCTGATAGAAAATCTGTGGACTGAACTGAAAAAGGATGTCCAAACCTACCAAGGAGGTCGGGAGGAAACAGCAAAAATTCCAGCAAAGTAGCACAGAAGCTTGTGGGAGGCTACCGACATTTATGTACATTTTTTAACATATTGCAAATCTGAAATAAAAGTTATTGTCTTGAAATGATTTATTAATAAAACTTGATGCACTAATTGACTCAACACAGGAAATGTTTATTACTGAGGTTTGGCCAGTGCAATGTAATTCAGCACATTCCATTTTTATGGTCAGTTTCTTTTTGAATAGTTATACCAACCTGCTGAATAATTATATACAGTCCTGTTATATGTTTTGATTGATCAGGGCCTAAATATTAGCCAAAATGATGTGAGTGATTCTACATATAATTATAGGGTGTACTTATTTTTTTCCCACCTAGATACTAAATGTTGGTTTACATTTGGGGGGAATAAATGACTACATACTAAATTGTTTTTAAATTTCTGTTGTAAGCTGGAGGTCATTTATTTGTTTATAGAACTTACTGATGGTTATTTAAGCCCTGTTAAATAAAACTATAGAAGTGAATGTACTTTCTTTTCAGTATGACTGGACTGGACTGTTGATGGCACACGTAGCAAATCAATAAAATATTAAAACACCTTCCATCAAAACTCCAAATATACATCTAGCTTTTACATATGGTGCATTTACTAATGCATATTTTACACATGATAAAGTAAGTACCTTAAGAAATGGAAAGAAACTGAAGAAATGAAGGATTAGTGGGGATTTAGTGGAGTACAATATTGTTAGTCGAGTCAGGATACCCATTGTCTACTATTTCATGTACATATGAGCATGAATAGTCTATCAAACCACAGCCAGGTCTGTTCAGCTCTAATTCTCAATAAAAATAACTAACTAAATAAAAAAATGAAGCACAAACCACAGCAAAATAACATTAATCAGAATTAGAACATAACATTTTTAAGCACTTTTTACCGTTTATTCCAAAACTCTATCTGTGAGCATTTGATTGTGTTAGAAACTGAGCAAAACTCAGAGGTTAGTGGAGCATTTAAAGGACAGATGGAACCCTGGGGGTGAGGAGCCTGCTTGAGTTCAAAAAAATAGATTAGCAATTCATTCCCCACCCCAGTGCTGATTTAGGACATGTTTCACATGAATGAAAGCGATGACACTTCATTAAAGTATAATTGTATCGATCACAGAACTCAGAAGTGTCAGTGTGACCATCCTGTCATCTCTCTCTCTCTCTCTCTCTCTCTCTCTCTCTCTCTCTCTCTCAAACACACACACACATTGATTTGAATTATGAAGCAGATTAATCTCAAAGTGCATTAATGTGAATTAACAGAGAACTGTCAACTGTTGTTTTTTTCAACTTCCATATCAATTGCTTTTAATTGCTTTTAAATTGCTATTAATTGCTTATTGTGGCAGGATGAGTCATGTCATCTTATTGGTTGGTTGGAGTATAGTTGCTAGACCAATCAGGTGATAGTAGCTGTACTATTTAAGGACCCTTATTTTCACGGGTCTTTCCCTGGCATTTCCGTTTCCGTTCTGATTCCCTTTCAGTTTAATTTAGAGCGGGCTGGTGGCGTGTGGCGGAGTTCACTAGCAGGTATGTTTTGGTGCTTAAATCTTTTGACTGTTTTATTTGTGGTATTTATTGTGTGTTTTTCTTCTTCTTTCGGCTTTTCCCTTCAGGGGTCGCCACAGTGAATCATCTCTCTCCACCTATCCCTATCTTCTGCATCCTCAACACTCGCACCCACTAGCTTCATATCCTCATTAATTCCATCCATATACCTCCTCTTTGGCCTTCCTCTTTGCCTCCTGCCTGGCAGCCCCATGTCCAACATTCTCCTACCAATATACTTGCTCTCCCTCCTCTGAACATGTCCAAACCATCTTAACCTGGCCTCTCTAGCTTTGTCCCCCAAACGTCCAACATGAGCTCTCCCTCTGATGTACTCGTTCCTAAATTTATTGTGTGTTGCTTTCGGTAATAGCAGCCGGGGCATGTGTGTGAATGCTGGTTGCTAGACCGATCTGCGGCACCGGTAGTGAGTAACCATACAGCTGCACGCCTAGTGTTTAACATCAATCGTAAGTATGCCGCGTTTGTCTTTTTATATTTGTGATTTTTCTGAATTTTTAGACTAATTCTCATACTCCTTGGTTAAAGGGAAAGGGGAACACTAAAGTCCGGTTTCTAGCTAGTGACTTCATGTGACGCCGCTGCTGTTTTGCTTACGGATGCATTTTGGTTTTGATCATGTCATCGACGGTCATCTGTGCGGTGTACTGCTCTGCTGCTTGTGAGTCGCCGGGGCTGTTAAAGTGGGCTTCGGATGTGTGCTCGCAAGGCTGCTTACCGCTTGAGCTTTTGGACTTAATTTCTGTGGCCTATGTGGTGTCCTCTGGAGGCTTGAGTGTCAGAGCTACTACAATAGTGTTTGTGACTTCATTATTTTGGTGTTTGGTTTATTTTTTTTCTATTTGTTATACCAACCCGTTTCCCAAAAAAAAGTTTGGACATTGTACAAATTGTGAATGAAAACAGAATGCAATGTGGACGTTTCAAATTTCAATATTTTATTCAGAATACAACATAGATGACATATCAAATGTTTAAACTGAGAAAATGGATCATTTTAAGGGGAAAAATAAGTTGATTTTAAATTTTATGGCATCAGCACATCTCAAAAGTTGGGACAAGGCCATGTTTACCACTGTGTGGCATCCCTCTTTTTAACAGTCTGCAAACGTCTGGGGACTGAGGAGACAAGTTGCTCAAGTTTAGGAATAGGAATGTTGTCCCATTCTTGTCTAATACAGGCTTCTAGTTGCTCAACTGTCTTAGGTCGTCTTTGTCGCATCTTCCTCTTTATGATGTGCCAAATGTTTTCTATGGGTGAAAGATCTGGCCTGCAGGCTGGCCATTTCAGTACCCGGATCCTTCTTCTACGCAGCCATGATGTTAATTGATGCAGTATGTGGTCTGGCATTGTCATGTTGGAAAATGCAAGGTCTTCCCTGAAAGAGATGACGTCTATATGGGAGCATATGTTGTTCTAGAACTTGGATATACCTTTCAGCATTGATGGTGCCTTTCCAGATGTGTAAGCTGCCCATGCCACATGCACTCATGCACCACCATACCATCAGAGATGCAGGCTTCTGAACTGAGCGCTGATAACAACTTGGGTTATCCTTGTCCTCTTAGTCCGGATGACATGGTGTCTCAGTTTTCCAAAAAGAACTTCAAATTTTGATTCGTCTGACCACAGAACAGTTTTCCACTTTGCCACAGTCCATTTTAAATGATCCTTGGCCCAGAGAAAATGCCTGCGCTTCTGGATCATGTATAGATATGGCTTCTTTTTTGACCTATAGAGTTTTAGCCGGCAACAGCGAATGGCATGGTGGATTGTGTTCACCATGTTTTCTGGAAGTATTCCTGAGCTCATGTGATTTCCATTACAGTAGCATTCCTGTATGTGATGCAGTGCCATCTAAGGGCTGAAGATCACGGGCATCCAGTATGGTTTTCCAGGCCTTGACCCTTATGCACAGATTGTTCCAGATTCTCTGAATCTTTGGATGATATTATGCACTGTAGATGATGATAACTTCAAACTCTTTGCAATTTTTCTCTGATAAACTCCTTTCTGATATTGCTCCACTACTTTTCGCTGCAGCATTGGGGGAATTGGTGATCCTCTGCCCATCTTGACTTCTGAGAGACACTGCCACTCAGAGGCTCTTTTTATACCCAATCATGTTGCTAATTGACCTAATAAGTTGCAAATTGGTCCTCCAGCTGTTCCTTATATGTACATTTAACTTTTCTGGCCTCTTATTGCTACCTGTCCCAACTTTTTTGGAATGTGTAGCGCTCATGAAATCCAAAATGAGCCAATATTTGGCATGACATTTCAAAATGTCTCACTTTCAACATTTGATGTTATCTATATTCTATTGTGAATAAAATATAAGTTTGAGATTTGTAAATTATTGCATTCCTTTTTATTCGCAATTTGTACAGTGTCCCAACTTTTTTGGAATCGGGTTTGTAATTTTGATTAAAATTTCCTTTTTAATGCTCTTTTTCTCCAGGGCCAGTGAGGATGCGTGTGGAACTGGGGAGGCTAGCTGCTTCATTCTGTGGTGTTTCAGTGTGCTGATACAATGTCCCTTTGGTGGGTGTACGCAGTGTTTGCTTTGGTGTGAATTGAGGTGGGTTTTGGATGACCTCCTGAGTTGCAGCCGGCCTGCCTGGTTCCCACTAATTCTGGCCCTGAAAACAATATTCTGCCATTGTGGATGTGTTTGTGAGTTTTAATCAATGCTTGTGATTTTTATAATAAACACAATTTTTGTAATGGTACCCACGTCTCTCTTAATTCTTTGCCTTCAGTTGGTGAAGCTTATCCGTGCCTTTTGATGGGAGTTATTTCCCTGGCTCTCCCACCAGGGTGGCATAGTCAGATAAAATTTAAATGGTGATTAACACCCCTGTCCATTTTGGCGTAGTCAGCAGGATTTACCTGGTAAGGCAAGGATCTTTTTTGAGTGAGATGTGGGTAAAATTGTTTTGATATTGGTTGTGACTGTGACTGTCTTTTTCTTTTCTCAGAGCAAAACAGCAGCGTGTGTTTTTGACCCTTTGGACAAGTGGTATTTCTCCATCAGTGGCCCTTTCCTATTTCTGGGGTGAGTAGTTATGACAAGTATGGAGGAAGAGATGCAGGAGCTATGAGAATTAGTGGCACAGTTGCGAGCCGACAATGATCGGTTGCGTCGTGAGCAGGTGCTAGGTAAGTTACCTGGTCCTAGTATTTCTCCTGCTGTTGCCTTTGCAGTAATGCCTGACCCTCCACAGCCAGCTGAGGTTGATACTGTTGTGCCAGACCTGGTTGTTTTTGTGCCCAGGGACAGATGGTGTCCAAAATTTAGTGGTAAAACCAGCACAGGTATTGATGAGTGGGTGGAGGAGGCTGAGGCATGTATGCGGGTGCATTATTTGTCCAAAGCCGATAAAGCATTTTTTCTTTTCGACCATTTGGAAAGTGAAACGCGTGAAATTAGATACCATCCTAGTAGGGAACGGGGCGATCCGGATAAAATTATTGCGATTTTTACAGAAGTGTGGTTGCTCTCAATCGTATGTAGCACTCCAAGAAGCCTTTTTCTCCAGGAGGCAGCAGGATGGGGAATCTGTTAGTTTTCCCTGGCCTTGATGACTTTCCTGGAGAGGGTTAAACAGCAGTCGCCCAGTGCTATTCCTAATGCTGAAATTGTATTGCACAATCAGTTTGTCGAGTACGTTGCTGCTAGTGCCCTCTGCCGGGAACTGAAGCCATTGGTTTGCCGCCAGCCCGTCTCTACTCTTTTAGAAATACATGGGGAGGCGATTAGGTGGGAATGGGAGGGAATGCCAGGGGGTGCAAGGGGGAGGAGTCAGTCAGTTCCAATGGCTGATGGCATCCAGTATGGGGTGCAAGGGCATTCTCAGAGTTGAAGGAGTTGCGGGAGATGTTAAAATTACAGTGGCAACAGTTGGATCAACTGAGTGTTGCTGGTCAGCCCTCCCATACTGGGGTTTTAATTTGTCGTAGGTGTCAAAAATTGGGGCATTTTGCCCATGAATGCAATGGAGAATGTTATTCCTCCTTCCTCTCTGGCTGGGTGTGAGTCACCTTCTACAATGAGGGCTTAACAGCCTTTTTCCAGGCCGATGGAAAATTAGGTCCCGCCGAACTGCAGAGTCACAGTTCGGTCGAGAAAGACCGGGACTCGGTGGTAGGTCCCTGGCTGCATTTAATGGCATCCTGTCCTCATCTCATGGTTTGTATGGGAGGGGTACAGGTGCCTTGTTTGATCGATGATGGCTCCATGGTGTCTGCCATTACAGAGTTGTTTTTTTGGAATGGTTTGCACCATGGGGCCAGGATCGTCTCTGGCATGTTAGTGGTTGCAGCTTCGTGCGCTCAATGGGTCATTGATACAGTATGTGGGATATATTGAGTTGGATGTTGAGCTTTGTGGTCAGATAATTTCAGGATGTGGCATGCTGGTTGTTGGGGATTCTCCTGGTGGCACCAGTGCCCAAGTCCCTGGTATTTTGGGGATGAATGTGTTGAGGCAGTGCTCTCAGGAGCTCTTTGGCCAGCACAGTACCGCCCTTTTCAGTGTACCTTCTGTGTCCATAAATCTCCAGCGTCTGACCATTCTTTCATCAGTGCAGGAACAAATCGAGCCTCTCGATTTGTTCCATGTTGACAGACAGAACAGGAGCAGGTAAGGTCTCTGTTAAAGTTTCATATGGTGTTTTTGGCACATGAAGGCGATTTGGGATGTACTTGACTCCTGTCTCACAATATTCCTTTGACCGACTCTGTCCCAGGTTGACAACGGTACCGACGGATACCTCTGTCTGAGCATGAGGTAAAAACACACATAAATCAGTTGCTCGAGGCAGATACCTTCGGCGAGAGCTGTAGTCCCTACGCCTCGCCCATCGTGTTGGTCAAAAAGGAAGATGGTACATTGCGTAGATGTGTAGATTACCGCCAGCTGAACGTAACTTTTCCTCTGCTGCGTATAGAGGAAGCCTTGGACTCACTGACGGGGGTCTAGTGGCTTCCACTATGGACCTCGCCAGTGGGTACAACCAGGTTCATGTTACAGAGGGGGATAAACACAAGAGCTGCCACTGTACATGGCCCTAGATCTAATGGGATTCCTATTTGGTTTAGGCCATGGGACACAGGATATAATTAGTTCATGGGTATGTGTCATTGGGACATCAATTTAAAAAAAAAACTGGGGCAGGATGAGTCATGTCATCTTATTGGTTGGTTGGAGTATAGTTGGTAGACCAATCAGGTGATAGTAGCTGTACTATTTAAGGACCCTTATTTTGACAGGTCTTTCCCCGACGTTTCCGTTCCGATTCCCTTTTAGTTTAATGTAGAGCGGGCTGGTGGCGTGTGGCAGAGTTCACTAGCAGGTATGTTTTGGTGCTTAAATCTTTTGACTGTTTTATTTGTGGTATTTGTGTGCTGCTTTCAGTAATAGCAGCCGGGGCATGTGTGTGAATGCTGGTCGCTAGACCGATCTGCGGCACTGGTAGGGAGTATCCATACAGCTGCGCGCCTAGTGTTTAACATCAATCGTAAGTATGCCGCGTTTGTCTTTTTATATTTGTGATTTTCTGAATTTTTAGACTAATTCTCATACTCCTTGGTTAAAGGGAAAGGGGAACACTAAAGTCTGGTTTCTAGCTAGTGACTTCATGTGACGCCGCTGCTGTTTTGCTTACGGATACATTTTGGTTTTGATCGTGTCATTGACGGTCATCTGTGCTGTGTATTGCTCTGCTGCTTTGCGAGCCACCGGGGCTGTTAAAGTGGGCTTCGGATGTGCGCTCGCAAGGCTGCTTACCGCTTGAGCTTTTGGACTTAATTTCTGTGGCCTTTGTGGTGTCCTCTAGAGGCCTGAGTGTCAGAGCTACTACAATAGTGTTTGTGACCATTATTTTGGTGTTTGGTTTAATTTTTTTTCTATTTGTTATTTTGATTAAAATTTCCTTTTTTAATGCTTTCTTTTTCTCCAGGGCCAGTGGGGATGCATGTGGAACTGGGGAGGCTAGCTGCTTCATTCTGTGGTGTTTCAGTGTGCTGATACAACTTCCCTTTGGTGGGTGTGCACGGTGTTTGCTTTGGTGTGAATTGAGGTGGGTTTTGGATGACCTGAGTTGCAGCTGGCCTGCCTGGTTCCCACTAATTCTGGCCCTGAAAACGATATTCTGCCATTGTGGATGTGTGAGTTTTAATCAATGATTGTGATTTTATAATCACAATTTTTGTAATGGTACCCATCTCTCTTAATTCTTTGCCTTCAGTTGGTGAAGCTTATCTGTGTCTTTCTTTTGATGGGAGTTATTTCCCTGGCTCTCCCACCAGGGTGGCGTAGTCAGATAAAATTTAAATGGTGATTAACACCCCTGTCCATTTTGGCGTAGTCAGCAGGATTTAAACGGTGTGCATCTCCCCTCTACATTTTGCCACATTATGGTAAAGGAAGAGTTCCAAATTGTTGACACTTTCAAGAACTTGAGTGCTCATTAACCATACCTACAACAGGGAAATTGGCAAAATGCTTAGCACCACATTCAGATGCAACCCTACAGCACATCCACATTTACACAGCATTTGTTGCAACAAGAACAGTTTTTGGAGCATGGCATAATAGAATAGTATACGGTCAGCTCCGTGAAAGTGTTGCTCAGAAAAAAGCACTGCACGTACCGAGTTTTCACTGCCCAATCAGTGCAATCCCACTCAAAGATACATGACTGTTTACACTTTGGGCAAGTGAACAGGTGTTCAGCACTATTGATCTTCCTGCCAGATACAGTACAGATTCCACTTCATCCCAGAGACGAGAGGAAGGTGGAAAGTTTTCCCCGTGTTCATGGGCATTTACAATGAGTTTAATGGAAGTAATCCTTTGTGCCTTCCACTGAGATGTTTGCTTAATTTCATTAATGACTGGATGGTTTCTCTCAACATCAGCTGTTAAATGAAAGCTTTCCCAATGTATTGTGTAGCCACATCCAGACAGAGTGAGACATGTCCGTACAAGAAAGTAACAACTCGTATTCAGTTCAATTTAATTATTTGTATATTGTCTCACAGCATCTTTATAGAAATATATAAATTCAGGATAGAAATTGGTAAATTGATACACTTCCTTAGGAAGAAAGCTTGAGAGGAACCAGAGTCAATAGAAAACCCATCCCTCATCTGGGAACTGAAGAAGTGTAGTTTGTTGAAGTTTGCTGATGGAGATGTGAGTGCAAAACCCTACTATCTAAGAAGTCATCTTTATGGATTTTAAGTGGTACCATCTATGGTAATCTCATGTATCTCCAGGCCATCCAAGTGGGGTCATCATCAGCAGAGTGGTTTCCAAGTGATGAGACTCCAACCAGAAGCAAGGCATTAACATGGATCGAGCAGGTCCGGAGAGCAAAAGTGGGATCACTGGCATCTCAGAGAGATGAGAGAGAGAATCATAGATTATTAGGTTTGTATATTGCCAGTTATGGTAAAGGACAATGTACTGAGACTCAGGTCATATATTTGTCTGATTAACCAAGCTTTATTCTGTAATGTATAGCAGAAGCATTTTGTGTCTTCCTGCAGTGACCTTGAACAGGTGATTATTCCCCAATCACTGGTCCTATAAGTGCTGTATTATTTACATAGACACCTTGCACCAGAACATAATGGCTTGGCTAATATTTGTTGACAGCCACCAGTCTTTTTATCATGGGATGTAATTTCCTTCTGTAACTTGAGCTGGAGCCATTATGGTGCACTATGGGGTGGCTGGATGGTGCACTATGGGGATATCTTCTTTAGGTGATATTCAGAGCCAGTAGATCCTTTTAAATTCAAGCCTTGCCTTTTTTCTCTGAACTTCAATATACTTTCTCAGAGAAGTGGACATGAACCAATCATTTCATCCATTTAACATTTGTGGAAAAGAATCAGTTCTGACTTGCATTAACTACTGACATTTCTTACATTACTGAAGTAGTCTCTTTTTTATATATATATATATATATATATATATATATATATATATATATATATATATATATATATATATATATATATATATATATATATATATATATATATATATATATATATAAAATAATAAAAATAATTAGTTTTTGGAAACATGTTGTCCATACAGATACAATAAAAGTCTTAAAAATGCTTGATTTCTGTTTATCCCTTAATCGTTTTATTGCACATTACGAATATTACAACTGATAACTTGGGCATGGACAACTATATTTATTATAGTATGTGCTTAATTTTGAAGTTCTTTTATTTTTTTTCCTTCTTACTCCCCCTTTTCTTCATTTTCTTCATCTCATTATAATTAAATACAATTTCATATTAATAGTGTTTTTGTTTGTATTTCTAATCTGATTTTTTTTTTTTATAGAAATAACTGCAAAACACTAAATGGCATCCTGTTGCAGTGCTTACCATAGCCAATTAATATCCATCTGAGGCAAAGTAACGTTTCCCTACCTAAACAGTTTCCTATTTTGTTAGACACGGTTAGACATTTCTCTCCTTCATGTCTGGAGGAAGCCTGGTTTCAGATGGTGGCTAATCACATTAACTCTGTTCATTAAAAGCCAGTCTGTAGCGGCACAAAATGTCTTACCTTGGCATTATGACAGCTAGTCACTAGTGTAACACAGAGATCCATAATCACTGTGGATGTATTACTGAGTGCAGACTTTAACTATGTTATTTTTTTACATCTCACCAGCTGTAACTGAAAGGCAGAATCTTGGCTTGCATAATATGGGCACCAGTTTTAATAATGTCTTGCCATGGCCTTTACTTGACCTTCCTATCTCTGCCATGTAATTCCCTGCTGATAGTGTTCCCTTTTCTATCCGATTAGCTGGTTCTGTGGTCCTCTGTAGTTATTAGCATGTACCGGAAGCAACTTCATATCAGATAATTGGTGACATTTTGAAAAGCCAGGTTTGAGACTCTAGACTGGTGTCCAAATGTCTTTATTGACTGTGCTTCTACTATTTAATCTAGATTTTTTTTTTAGCTAAATTTAGAACAGCAGATTCAGATCATTCTGTAGAACAAAATGTTCATATTTTGCAGTGGAAGTCTATTTCGAGTAAATATGTTGGATATGAAATGGCACTGTTAGTTCAGAGAATTCGCTTTGTGCATGAGTTAATTCAAAATGAGTCACCAGGTTGTACCAAAGCACACCTACTTTCTTTTTTTTTTTTTTCAGAGAGAGAAAAGCAAAGCCATCGTTTTGTTAGATTATTCCATGAGAAGTTATCTTTTGCAAAGCTGGAGCTGAGTGGGAATTAAATGCGCCAAGACATTATGGTGATGCATAAATGCTAGCTGTTTAGGTTGATAATCTGAACAGTAGTGTGATAGTCAGTATGAAATAAAATATAGTCTCAGTCATTACTAAGCTCCAGTAAATGTGCTTAGTGAGTCCAGATTCTACTCTTTGCTCCTTGACAGATGTTAATGAAATTTTCAATCACATATTCTTCCAATGTTTATGCCATCATCACTATAATAAGTACATATTAATGAGTTCAACTCATCTGCTTCTCAGTGGGGGGAAACAGCCCTCATGCTTTAGATGGAGTATGAAGAATACCCATCAAGGTTTATATTCTCACCCAACATCTCTCAACCAGCCACACACTTAAACCATAGGGAATATCCAGAGGGGTAGCCCCTGAACAATCATGGCCACAGTGTCAGGTAGGTGATTTTTCACGATTGTGTCATTTCATCACATGCTTCCATAAAGATGGCATAGCATTTTCTTATTTCCCAACACATTTTGTTAAGCAGCCTTGGTATCCACTCAGACCCCAAATCTTTGAAGCCATCTATAGGATAAATGTTAACATAATCCAGCACTACTTCGTCAGCTACAATAGAACATCTTTGGTATATACTATACAAGCCCAAGCTATCAAAACTATTTGCACAAAATGACAAATTCTACCAAGAAGTCTAGCTAATTAGTTAATATCCAATGCTTCCAATCTCCAACACAGATGATTGCTTGCAATAATGATATAGAGCTAGTGTTACACTACTTCTGCCTACAATTGCCATCTTTAATGAGTGAATTGTTTGATGATCTGCACACATTTACAACAGTTCTGCATCCTATTTTGCTTGTTTTCTCTTTCTTTTCTGGCTTCCATGCAGGTATGGTCTCTTCATTTTGAAAAACATACAAACAATTTTCGGATATAACATTGTATAGCAATGCAGGTTTTACAAATTCACACATAATGGAAGTTAGTGTTGGCCTTCAGGGGATCCCATTAAAATTTCTGAAGTACTTATCCTATACACAGTGTTACAAGGAACCTGGAGACTATCTAAGGGGACTCAGGGCACAAAGTTTGGGACACTCTGGAAGATTGCAACCCATTGCAGGGTACAATCACATACACACAGACTATAGGCAATTTAGAGATGCCAGTCAGCCATGTGTTTGGACTGGGGGAAGAAAACATTGCACCCAGAAGTAACCCCGATGCACAAGGACGACTCCCCCCACAGAAGGAAGAGGCAGGAATCAAACCTCCAACACCAGAGGTGTGAAGCAAATGTGCTAACCTCTAACCACTAAGCCACTAATCCACCATGCCTTCCTGCATTGTGAACCTTTTTTAATTAACAAAATCTCTTAAAATGTCTAAATCAATAAAGTGGAACTTGAGAACAGCACAAATTCAAGGAGATCGGCTACAAATGATTGATATCTGATCCCTCTGAACCACTGTTTTCTTTTATTCAGTCACCAACCATTGGGATGTTTCCAAGCTATCCACTGATCTAAGAGTAATACTGTTACAGGGTTAACTGTCACTTTTCCAGATTTTAAAGCTCTAGTCTGAATTCACTGCCTGATATTTTCATTTTTGCCATTGAAAAAATTCATGGTTTTAAGTCTGTGCTTCTGCATATTGATGGTGTGCAAGTTTCTGTGGTGGTGTAATTCCTAGTTAATTTTGCCACTGATTAAATAAAATCAAGGATTACTTTTCAATTACAGTGGAAAGATACACTTATCTAGAAGCACTAAGAGATTTTTTGTAGCTAAGGATCTCCTTCTAGACTGTTTGAAATTTTTTAATTTTATGTACAACATTTATATCCTGAATTCATAATTCTGTAAAGCTGTTTTGTGAGAAATACATTGTTAAAAGTGCTATACATATGAAATTTCATTGAACTGAATTTCCATTTAACTCACTCAAAGTGTATTTTCATCTGCCTGTAGTTGCACTCTTCTTCTTTTTTCATTTTTATTTTGTTATTTTACTCTTTCTTTATTTCTTTCTTTCTTTATTTCTTTCTTTCTTTATTTCTTTCTTTATTTTATTTTATTCTATTTATTTATTTATTTTTAGCAAAAAATGGAATTTCCATCTGGTGCCCATTTTCAGCATTGATTTTCTTTGTCATGTCACACTTCACAGTGGTGGTTAAAGGCTCATATGAAATTAGAGTCTCAGAGCTTTAAGAATTTTTGATCGTGTTAAGAATTTGTACTTTTTGATAAACATTTCTGTTTTTACCTTAGCATACAATATTTACATAGGGCCTCCTGATGGTCTAGCGGCAGGATCCTGCGCTCTCATTGCCGCGGCCCTTGTTCAATTCCTGGGCAGGGCACCCACCTAGCCACTGAAGAGTTAACTCTCATGCCAGGGTACTGGTATATGTAACAAAAATATATTTATATCCCTTTATCCATATTAGGATTATTTCTTGTAAATGTCAATTGTCGAAAACTCTCTACCTCATTGCTTATTCTTTGAGAATCTCTGGCGGATATTCATGGGACGGTATGCTTGAGAGAATAGTCAAAAGTAAATATAACTTCTTCTAATTAAATATATCAAATCAAATAGCGCTGAATGAAATCCTTCATTACATTAAAATGATGCTCCAAAATTTCATTTTCATGAGGTTATTAAAATGTGGGAGATTATTTTGTCTGCTGTTACCATCAAACCAGAATGGGTTTATTTTTCTTTCCAGTTAATTGAAATCTAAATGAGTTTCAATGGCTAATAATGTATAATGGTGTTGTGGAATTTTCATTAGATAAAGAAAAGCTTCAAACTCTTAGATTTTAGACAGTAAATTAGACATGCTATGGGGTTTTTAAAGAGCATGTTGAATGTGGTACAATGATGTGCATCTGACAGAAGATCCACACACAACTGCATGGCAGATGATGCATAGTGATGAGGGTAGGTGGCATCTCCCATCAAATTTGAAAACTGCTCAAAAACCATGGCAACCTGTTTTGCATATCGTTCCTCACCTTCAGGGAACAGTGGTTTTCCGTATAACCTTATGTTCCCCTACACCCAATCTGTTCAGTACAAAAAACAGAAGGGAACTGGTTTCTCTTTTCAGTGACTCAGAACAATCAGCTGTAATATGTTTCAAATCCCAAATGGAGTTTTGAAGGTTTATTTATTTATTTATTTCAAAACCAGCCTAAGTTGTTGGTCTTGGTCTATTTATCCCTTAGGAAAATCTTACTGGATCTTGTAATTAATAAAATAATGATATGCTATAGTGTGTTTGTTGAAATAAACAGATAAAGCTCAAATTATATGTAAAACCTGAAGAGTGCAACATATTTGTTTATAGCTGAAATATGAAGGATTCCTGTAATAATATTATTGTATTGATGTGTCCTCATGTAACTTTCATTAGTGTATATTGTTGTGTCATGAACAAAATGCAGAGATGGATGCAAACAGTCCAAAAATGTTAGTCAAAGCAGCAGAAGACAGATGATCAACAAATGTTAAACATATGGCAAAAAAAAACAAAAAACAATTGAACCACAGAAACCGGAACAAGACCAAAACCAGGAAGAAGCACAATAAAGAAAAGGCTTGATGATGTCAGATATCTGAGCAAATGCTTTGCACTTTATTGAATGAATAATAATAAGATGAAGCCTGTATTTTTTGTCATAGTGAAATTCTTTCTTCGCATATCCCAGCTTTGGATGTTGGAGTCAGAGCGTGATGCAGTGCTCCTGGAGCAGGGAGGGTTAAGGGTCTTGCTCAGGGGCCCAACAGTGGCAGCTTGGCAGTGCTGTGGCTTGAATCCCGACCTCCTGATCAAGAGCCTTAACCACTTGACCCTTAACCCATAGCCTTAACCACTTGAGTTATCACCACCCCTAAAAGTTCTTTTAAAGACGTTCTTTTAAGCTGTGTCAGTGTGTGTGGCTGATTGAACACACCTGTGTGACTGGGTGATTGTGAGCAGAGTGTGTGTGTGTTTGTGTTTGTGCTGATGTGAGTGTAGTCCATGACAGCCATGTTTGTAGGCTGCTGTGTCTTCTGAGTGTTAGAGTATATGTCTGGAGGTGAAGTAAAAATTCATCTCATCACTACAGTGCAGTCATGCCATTATGCTGCTTCAATCATACACACATTGTTGAGTCATTGTTACAAATCTTGCTTTACATGCCTAGGTATGTAGTTAGAAACTCAGATATTCTTGATGCATTTTGTTCACGGTTTCTTTGTATGCAATTAAAAGCATTAGAGAACAATGAATACTAATGAGTAAAAAAATGCTTATTTTTAGTAACAAAATGTTCTGGAAAGCTAGAATACATCAGTGACTGCAAGAATGAAGGCAGATTAAACAGCTGGACTTCTTTATTCACTCATACAGCCTGTTGCCATTAGAGTAAGAGGAGTACAGTGGACATAAAACATCTACACATTGTGTTAAATGAAAGAAAAAGGGGGGAGGAGCTGACCGTGCTTACTTAACCAATCAGATTCTGCCTCAAGTTCTAAAGTAATTATTGTACACCTGTCTTCAATGATGTGATTCTCATTAAATAAAGATCAAGCTGTTTCTCTAGAATTTTCTTGAATATCTTTGTGTTTTTTCCCGCTGCTGATGCTGTGGTCCGCAGTGAGCCTACAAAGCATGTGCAGGATGTCACTGACAAAAGGTATTGATCAGAAGAGTTGTACAAAATCATTTCCAAAATTAGGTGTAGCATGGAACATTGTGAAGACTGTCATCAACAAATGATCATTACCAAGAAATTGACAACAGGATAAGAAGAAAAATAATCAGTGATGCTGATGAGAGACTTACAGCAACATTAAAGGAGATCTACTTGCAATTTAATAGATCTGCAATGAAGAGTGGACTAAACTTGCCAAATATTACATGATAGTTAGTAAACTTTTTTACCCAAAAAGACTGAGGGTTGTATTTACAAGCGAAAGGTCCATAAGAAAGTATTAGTTAAAGGTGGACATGCTCTTTTTTCCCCCCTAAAACATATTTGTTTTTTAACTTGAATTTTGTTGGCTCCTAACGGTGGAAAATGAGCTGACATGATTTATCTTGGTTTAAATGTTTTTGGTTGTTTTTTTTTTACATCACAAAAACCACTAACAGGGGTGTGAAAACTTTTATATCCGCTGTATCAAAAGAGGATGTGATTATTTAAATAGCAGGTTCCCATCAAAAATATCCACAAATTTGCTTCTTGAGCACTGTAGAAAGTCACAGATGTGAAAATAGTTTTCTGTATTTGTTCTCTATGTATCATACTTAAAAGCTTTGATATTTATTTAGTATATGGTTTTGACTTTGGGACATTTGACTTCAGAAACCTGATTGCAGTTATTATGGTAACTAAATTAGTCATGCTTGCTAACTGCTCAAGGTCACACTCATGCACAAACATCTCTCTCATATACAAAATCCCAGCTCAGCTACCCTCACAGATTTTTGGCTTGGGCCAGCTACAATGCTGCATATCTTAACTTACATTTTGGCTGACTTCAGCAATACTCCTTATAAGATAACAAGCTGACTCTGGGGAGCAAAAAGCCAGCAAAATCTGGTGAAACCATCCATGATCAGACCTCCAGCAATACAGTAACTTTTTATTACATTTTTGGAATACATTTTTCACGGTAATGATAAATCTGTGCGTTTAAAGCTTTTTATTAAAATAATCTCTAAACATGGATCTTTAAACCCTTGCAGAAGCAATTGTAATGACCAAAAGGCAGTAAAGTTCATATTGAACTACACACATAAAATTATTAAGAGTAGAAGTTATAATTTAACATGTAAATATTACATAAATTAAATAAAATCAATTAAAAATAACTGAGCAAGATTGAGTGACCTGATCTGACTAGATATTTAAATGATATATATTATTATAGATTAACTTCTTTTATTCAAGTAAGATTTATAACTTACTTTCATCGCTGCACAAACACAAAATCTAACTAAATACTAACACAAATAACTAAATCTAACAGTCCATTTTTAAATATGTGCAATGAACTTAATATTACACCACAACATGTCATAGTGGAAAAAAAAAAAGTATTTATGTGCACATGTGGATTAAGATTCTACATCCACACAAAAGTGAAGGCTTTTCTATAAATCAAATAGATGACAGACATCTAGTGAGTGTAATTTTCGTTTCGTATAAATGATAATGAAAGAAATTCCTGACATCTAACATCCCTAGCTTCTCGTACAAGTTCAAACTTCCAGTTGTTGATTGCAGTCAGATACTAAATTCGCCATGGATGCTTTGCTTACTGCTCAAGGTCATGCTCATATGCAATGTCTCACAGATTTTGGCATCAGCTGTCCATGGCATTGCATACCTTACATTCTGGCTGACTTCAGCAATACTGCTTAACGATAACAAGCTGACTCTGGGGAGAAACAAGCCAGGAAATGACAGACACCATATCGGATCAGACAGTTCTATGCCTAGCAGCATTTTATTGAACATGGTTAAGTTGTTCAATTCCACTATAATGACAGAATGTGTAAAATAAAAGCACTTTTCCAATATATATATATAATATTCTATATTCATATATTTATCATTCCTTTCATACCACATCACTGTACCATATACAGATCTAAACACTGAAATACCTTTTTTATATCTCTTTATTTTTCTTTGGCAATTTTCCACCATATTTTCTGTATATGCCTAAATGGATGCCTTTATATATTCTCCATCTGTCCATCCATCCATTTTCTATACCTGCTTATCCTACTACTGGGTCACAAGGAACCTGGAGCCTATCCCAGGAGACTATGGGCACAAGGCAGGGTACACCCTGGACAGGATCGTTTATATATTCTATTTTATATTATTTTATTGTGTCTTATTTTTATTCTTTTACATTAGTTTTAATTTGATCAAATTTTTTGATGTCAAAGACAGTTGTAAAAAAAAAAAAAAAAAAAAGCATTTCACTACATCGTACTGATATGTACTGTATGATTGTGTATGTGTTAAATAAAATTCAAATTAATTATTGATGACGCCCATTTGGCAACTATTAACTATTAGAGGGAAGTGCTTATATGTTACATTAAACCTGTTTAAGTCTAAGATCTAAAATTCAATTCAATTCGATTCAATTTTATTTGTATAACGTTTTTAACAATGGACATTGTCGCAAAACGTTCAAAACGTTCTATATTCAAAGGTTGTCCATTGTCTGTACCACTTATCCGATCTATTCTCGGGTCACAGGGAGCCTGTGCCTATCTCAGGCGTCATCGGGTATCAAGGCAGGATACATCCTGGACGGAGTGCCAACCCATCGCAAGGCACACACACACTCTCATTCACTCACGCAATCATATACTACAGACAATTTAGAGATGCCAATCAACCTACAATGCATGTCTTTGGACTAGGGGAGGAAACCGGAGTACCCGGAGGAAACCGAACCCCCAACCCTGGAGGTGTGAGTGCTAACCACCAAGCCACTGTGCCCCTCCTTCAAATGTTTTTATCCCTATGTATTTATCCCTAATGAGCAAGCTTGAGGCGACTGTGGCAAGGAAAAACTCCCTGAGATGGTAAGAGAAAGAAACGTTGAGAGGAACCAAACTCAAAAGGAAAAACATCCTCATTGATGCCAGAGAGTGTGATTATAAATTATTATAAACACGAAGAGTGTGATTATGAGTAATGTCCTTTCTACAGTCATATACGGTCAGTTGTGTAACCAGGAGCTCCTAAGCAACTCATAAATTAGCTCAACATCTGAGTTCATTAGATGTTGAACTCATGCCAAAGCCTTCAAATGGAGATACAGCATGCATGATTGATATATATATATATATATATATATATATATATATATACATACTCTAGGATAAAAAATACAGCATTGTAAAGTTAGGTTACAGTCTATAATCCAAAAAATTTACAAACCCGATTGCAAAAAGGTTGGCCACTGTACAAATTGTGAATAAAAAAGGAATGCAATAATTTACAAATCTCATAAACTTATATTTTATTCACAATAGAATATAGATAACATCAAATGTTGAAAGTGAGACATTTTGAAATGTCATGCCAAATATTGGCTCATTTTGGATTTCATGAGAGCTACACATTCCAAAAAAGTTGGGACAGGTAGCAATAAGAGGCCAGAAAAGTTAAATGTACATATAAGGAACAGCTGGAGGACCAATTAGCAACTTATTAGGTCAATTGGCAACATGATTGGGTATAAAAAGAGCCTCTCAAAGTGGCAGTGTCTCTCAGAAGTCAAGATGGGCAAAGGATCACCAATTCCCCCAATGCTACGGCGAAAAATAGTGGAGCAATATCAGAAAGGAGTTTCTCAGAGAAAAATTGCAAAGAGTTTGAAGTTATCATCATCTACGGTGCATAATATCATCTAAAGATTCAGAGAATCTGGAACAATTTCTGTGCGTAAGGGTCAAGGCCGGAAAACCATACTGGATGCCCGTGATCTTCGGGCCCTTAGATGGCACTGCATCACATACAGGAATGCTACTGTAATGGAAATCACAACATGGGCTCAGGAATACTTCCAGAAAACATTGTCGGTGAAAACAATCCACCGTGCCATTCTCCGTTGCCGGCTAAAACTCTATAGGTCAAAAAAGAAGCCATATCTATACATGATCCAGAAGCGCAGGCGTTTTCTCTGGGCCAAGGCTCATTTAAAATGGACTGTGGCAAAGTGGAAAACTGTTCTGTGGTCAGACGAATCAAAATTTGATGTTCTTTTTGGAAAACTGGGACGCCATGTCATCTGGACTAAAGAGAACAAGGACAACCCAAGTTGTTATCAGCGCTCAGTTCAGAAGCCTGCATCTCTGATGGTATGGGGTTGCATGAGTGCGTGTGGCATGGGCAGCTTACACATCTGGAAAGGCACCATCAATGCTGAAAGGTATATCCAAGTTCTAGAACAACATATGCTCCCATCCAGACGTCATCTCTTTCAGGGAAGACCTTGCATTTTCCAACATGACAATGCCAGACCACATACTGCATCAATTACAACATCATGGCTGCGTAGAAGAAGGATCCGGGTACTGAAATGGCCAGCCTGCAGTCCAGATCTTTCACCCATAGAAAACATTTGGCGCATCATAAAGAGGAAGATGCGACAAAGAAGACCTAAGACAGTTGAGCAACTAGAAGCCTGTATTAGACAAGAATGAGACAACATTCCTATTCCTAAACTTGAGCAACTTGTCTCCTCAGTCCCCAGACGTTTGCAGACTGTTATAAAAAGAAGAGGGGATGCCACACAGTGGTAAACATGGCCATGTCCCAACTTTTTTGAGATGTGTTGATGCCATGAAATTTAAAATCAACTTATTTTTCCCTTAAAATGATCCATTTTCTCAGTTTAAACATTTGATATGTCATCTATGTTGTATTCTGAATAAAATATTGAAATTTGAAACTTCCACATCATTGCATTCTGTTTTTATTCACAATTTGTACAGTGTCCCAACTTTTTTGGAATCGGGTTTGTATATGTCTCTGAATCCTTCTGGGGCTGTAATATTTTCCATTAAACTTTTGACAGAATAAGGTAAAGTGTATCTTATATGAAACAAACCCCTTGCAGCTTATCTATCTCATCTATTTTTGTTCATGGTCGTCATAAAGGTGAACAACCAAACGGTGTTCAAATGGACAGATCAATGAGCAGAAGATATTCACTTGAGGTTCAATTATAAAAAGCTTTCGGTGTGAGAATTATGGCACATAATGAACTGTCATTCTATGTATCCTAATGATCCTTGAATCCCCAGAACTTCCTCTTCTCCTCCCAAATCTTTTGAACTTATTCACCTTATTGTATAATATCGTCTATTAGAGTTTTCTGGTTTATTAAGTAATTTATTTTCCCAGACTTTATATTATGAAGTGTGAAAAGTAATCTTGGGCAATCACCCTAAGGTTTAGCACAACAGGACACCTGCAATGTTTTATGGATTTCTGCTACTCTTTTAATTTATCTTTAATATGCATGAACAATTACAATGAGACAATATTTTCTAGAAAGAATTATCTGCCAGTACTATAAGAATATATAAAGCCTGAGATTAGTAGAAATGTCTAGAAATAGGATTCAATAATATATTATATATATATAATAATAATATATTTTATTTTAATATGTTTGTTGTAATATTATAAAAGGCTACACTAGATACATTTGACTAGACTTAAGATGTGTTTACTTGCTAAAATGTAATTTTTTTAATTATTATTTTCTAAGCCAGAAAAGGCAAAGTTTGAGCCACCTGCCACTGTGACAGTCATTTTAGAAGACAGAGAGGTGAAGAAAAAGAAAGATGGAGATGGAATGTGCCTCCTCTTTGTTCTTATGGGTTATTCATGTGCATTTATAATCTCACAGTGTTTCGCTCCAGTGAGGAAATCATCTTAAAGGAATGCATCATTAATTCAGCTCTCCTCCTGACTGGTAGGCTAATTCATTTCACATTGCTTGATTCACATCCTGGATAAATACCCTTTACTGCTGCTCTTCACAGTGCTGGGGTTCCCTCAGTGTCAGAGGAAAGCTAATCTCTGGTCCAGAGTTTCCCTCTCCTCCAAATTATGGATTAGGATCTTATCATATTTCAGTTTATAAAATCATTTGTGGATATATGAAGCTATTCAGTGTGGATATAATAATGACTTTGTTGAGCTTGTGTATAGTTACAGTTTCAACAATAAAAAGCAATATTTCTATAACTTCTACCAGGGACCTGATTAATGTGATCATAATTTTCCAACCCAAGAACAGTAAAATGTTATAATGAACGTTCTGTGTATTTTGAATGGAAATGAAGCCGAGGCTCCTACTAAATCTCTGGCAAAACCATGCTTATCTGATGGCTCAAACTATTTTCTCCCACATACTTTTTTGCTGGTCATGCATATTGCTTATGTAGGTATTAGATTTTATGAATACACGCTCTAATCAAGCAAAAAAGCAGTAGATAGTATATATAAAATACTTTTTATTTTTATAAAAAATTACTCGATAGATAGTTAGTTAGTTAGTTAGATAGATAGATAGATAGATAGATAGATAGATAGATAGATAGATAGATAGATAGATAGATAGATAGATAGATAGAAAGACACCGTAAGCTGACTAATACATTGAAAATATGAGGTCAATGAGAACAAATATTGCATAGAGCTCACATTAAGGTATTAAGTTTCTTATAAAAACATGATAGCTTATATTAAACTTAATTAATCGAATGATTAGTTTGAATAATGTAGAGTGAGTGTGATCAATTCAATGTGTAATGTGTCAACAATTATATTGTGAAATCTTAAATATAAATCTTACAAGGATGTTGAAACAATACCTGTAGTATTAAATTTAGACAATTAAAACATGCATGGTTGAATACTGTGTGTCTGTTACAAAACAACAGTATTGTGGGTTCGATGTTGTGAGCTCAGTGTATATTATTTTCATTGCTTTGAAAATACCTGCTCAAATCATGTTGGATGTACAAAAACTAATTGTATTACTGTTAATCACATGGAACTACACATCTGAATTAAGTAAATTCTATGAGCTTTTTTTCCAGTGTGTCAATAGCTATCTTTGCACCAGGACCAATTAACATTTATAGTAAATTGTAACATGGTCAAAAATCATACTTATGATCCCCTTATGATACCAGAAAATGCTTAGGCAGTTCATTTCATGCCACTTCATAACATGGAGACATGATTCAGGGATTTTCTAAGTAATATAATGTTCACTGTTCATTCATTGTCTACCGCTTATCCCAACTATACTCGGGTCACAGGGAGCCTGTGCCTATCTCAGGCATCATTGGGCATCAAGGCAGGATACACCCTGGACAGAGTGCCAACCCATCGCAGGGCACACACACATACTCGCTCATTCACTCACACACTACGGACAATTTAGAGATGCCAATCAACCTACAATGCATGTCTTTGGATTGGGGGAGGAAACCCCCGAGGTACGGGGAGAACATGCAAACTCCACACACACACGGCAAAGATGGGAATCGAACCCCCAACCCTGGAGGTGTGAGGCAAATGTGCTAACCACTAAGCCACCGTTGCCACCCTGGTCACCATTCATTCATTCATTCATTCATTCATTCATTTGTTTATTCATCTTCAGTAATCACTGTATTCTGGTCAGTCAGTGGAACGCTGGTGGTGAGGAGGGAATACAACCTGTCTGGGATACCAGTCCATAATGGTGTGCTATACACAATCACATTCACACCTAGGCTAAAATTTGAGAACTTGGAGAAAACTGTATCAGTGTGCCATTCCTTTAACTTTAGATGTCCACCAGTGTTTACCAAACAAGACACCTTTATAAGACAGAGGCGGGCAACATGTTTATTCTATTATTGAATCAATCTATCAATATTTTTGCTAGTTTTAACTATTTACTAAATTGCCATCATTTTATTGACAAGGCTATGATCATGTCTGTGATTTAATCATAGAATGACCTTATTTATGAGCCCTGCTTAATTTGATGACCTCTAACCAGAAGTCCTTTATGCATTGCATCCAGTATGCCAGGGTCTGGAATTCTTCCTAAATGCCAAGTCCTGTGACTTCATCATGTGGCTTTTTGTACATGTAAAAATGCATCCAGTATCATAGTCCAGCTGTGGTTCTCTCAAAACTCTAGCAATTTTGAAATATAATACTGCAACCGTCATCCATTCATTTCCAGTAAACACTATCTTGGTCGGGATCATGGTGGATCTGTAGGCTATCCCTGGTCCACTAGTTACAAAGCAGGAATACATGGTGGATGCCTGTTTATTATAGTGTGTCCACACACATACACATACACATACACACATTGTAACTACAGTACTGTGCAATTTTGCAAATTTATCTATCAACTATTACGCTAATAAATTAATTGTGGTAATTTTGTTATTGTTGTAACTTGCCCAACTGAAACAGTAACTGAAATATTTAGTACTCTCTTTACCACCGCATGTACTTTTATGGTAGAAGTTAACTCTTTCACTTTTGTAATCCCTTTCTACATCTCTGAAAGTCCATCTTTCTGTTCTTTTTGATCTGTTCACTGCACTGGTTAAGAGGTGAACAGGTGGTAAGATGCTGGGAGCTTATGCTAATGAGCTTCACTCAAGGCTAACTCCTTTAGGGAGCATTTAGCCGAGCCTGAAATGAAATTTGCAGTATCGCCAATTGCTTAATGTGGTACCGAAAGGACTATTTTTCCTTTCCTTTTAATGAGATGGGTTTTAAAATCCTCAGAAGGCCTGTAAACTTCATTGCATAATCATCAGCTGAGGTTTATTCCAAAATAGTTTTACAAATTAGTGTCCCATTTTGCTTAAGCCACCGAACCTGTGGTCTCTGATGTGTCAATTGGATATGAAGCAAATTTAATATTTAAAGTGTGACAAAACAATAAAAATGTGTGTTTATGTATATATACATATTTACATACATACATACATACATACATACATTTTTTGTACCACTTATTCTATACAGGGCGAGGGGAGGCTGGAGCCTATCCCAGGGAACTTGGGTCACAAGGCAGGGGACACCCTAGATAGGGGGTATCAATCCATGAAACCTATACACAATTGTGCCCATACTCACACACTATAGACAATCTAGAGACACAAATCAACCTTGTACTCAGGGAGAAACCCAGAGTATGAGGAAGAAAATCTGGAAGCACAAAGAAAATATGTAAACTTCACTAGAAACAGTAATTGAAGTGAATAAGATTTATTATATCATTACAAAGGCACCTGCCAAGGGGTGAGATATATTATACAACAAGTGACAGCAACAGTCAGTTCTCAAAGTTGATGTGAGCAGGAAACGGGCTAGTGTAAGGATCTGAGCAACTTTGACAAAAGCCAAATTATGAATACTAGATAACTGGGTCAGAGCATCTCCAAAACAACAGGCTTTGCCAGGTCTTTAACTTTTATACCAGTAGACCAATTTAACAAATCTAATATATATTATAGAAAGAGAAATAGATGGAGCTACAGCTATTCCTAATACAGCTATTCCAGTAAAATGAAAAAAAGAAAATCTAACTCTAACCCATATCAGAAGAAGAAGAGGATGAAACAAAAAGGCAAAAAAAAGCTCATAATTTTAAACAAAGCAAAAATTAAACAAAAAATGGGGGTCAGTCAGGGTTAGACACTGCAGAGAGTTTGCAAGAGAGTACAAGAAAAACAATACCTATATTTTGTTTGATTCTTCAATTTTCTCTAATGTCTTTAAGACAGTTTGTGGTCTAGAGGATTTCCAAAGAAGCAACAGATGGCATCTGGCTATTAAAAGTGTAACTGCCAAAGTATCTATTTCCTTTGTGTTATACCAGGAAACATCCAACAGCACCCTAAAAAAGCTATTTCAGGGCAGCCATCAATTTTAAATACTGCAGACATACTTATGAAGTAGCCATACCAGACTCTATGTAGCCCTGGACAGAGGAAAAACATGCGTATATTACAAGAAGAGTAATGACTTCTGTCACAAGTGTCACTAGTACTGGAATAGAATTTGGCAAGCCAAGCTTGCAATACGAATGAACGCTGTACAATACTTTAAATTGTATAAAACAGAGGTGGATACATACATTATCAAGCTTGTATATATCCTGTTTATCACACATCTCAAAACCCCCAACACCCCAACACAACTACATTAAATTTTAATACTAATATCTAAATTCCAGCTGTTGTCCAGTGCAGTTAAACAGCTTGTATAACACAATCCTGGATTTTCTCTCCATCTCTTTATTTGTATATATATGAAAGATTAAGAGAGAGAGATTGAGAGAGAGAGAGAGAGAGAGAGAGAGAGAGAGAGAGAGAGAGAGAGAGAGAGAGGAGAGAGAGGGAGAGAGATGTTGGCAGATAAGATCATGCAGACAGAGTCCGCTGAGATAGAATTCTCATTAACCCTCTTGTCCTTGGCCATTGTGTTTGTCTAGAATCATTCAGCCTGAGAAGAAGATGTGATCAGTGATGAAATGGACATGTGGCATGGATTATAGAACAATGATTCAGAATTTAAGAGATAAAAATTACCCAAACTATGAAACTGAGACACTAAAAATCTATAAAGCAAAGGGAATCGTTAGTCGGGTATTGGTGTACAAAAGTATACTTTGTAGTATTATATGCTGTTTCATTGTCTAAAATGACTGCATTCATGTTTTTCGGAAAAGTGTCAGGGTGAATTCTGAACTTTAAGAAGCAAAAAAACAATACCACAAGATATACCATATCACCACTTACTAGTATTGTTTTAAAATGTGGACTGAAGTTTTTTTCTTTCAGACTTCCAGGATCATTTTGTGTACTCATTGCTTTGCCAAGTACAAATAAAATGCTGCATACAGTATACACTCAAGCACAAAGTTGTCCTCATGGTGTGAAACACTGCGTCAGCAAGAAACTTCTATTTCTGTATCTACCCATAACATGTACTTGGCAGTAATGTCTATACACTGGAAGCTGGTTGATGGTGTGCCTCAGGGGATGCATAGTCAACTGGTATTGCACTGCAATCTGGACTTGTTGCTAAGAAGTTTTTGAAGCCACTGGAAGCAGAACAGCAGATATAATGCGGAACTAAAGACAGACTTTTTTGCTCACTGTTACCAAGCAGACCTTTTCATAAGGAAGTCCTTGCAGTACCAGCAAGCCCTGTTTTCCTCTCTGGGATGAGACTTTTCTGTCTATGATTTGTATGAAAATATCTCCAGCAATCCCAGGGGAATTAGTGCTGTGGCTGCCGTCTGCAGTGCTACCATGCACAGCACGAGTTGTTACTGCACACAGAAGACTGGCTGAATCCACCTGGTGAGTACAAAAATGTTCGCCACATGCTGAGTTGATATACTAGACACAGATAGAGTGGCATTCTTACTGAATCTAGATTAGTGGCAATGGATACCTCATAACATCTCAAAAACACTTGAAACAAAATGAAGTGTAGAAAAATCCCACTAGCTATCGTGCATCACCAGGCCCTGGTTGTTGGTTCAGCTGGACCTCCTTAATGGCATGACATGTGCATGAGGTGACAATCAGAAAGGGAAGATATCTACATGGCAGCAATATTTAGTAGTTCATATTTGCCCAAATCAAGACATTGATTATGGAATACAGAGTATCACAAATAGTATAAGTGGTACCAAATATGCATTTATCAAAAGTTTAAGCTCAATCCATTTAGCATCCATCCATCCATCCATCCACCCACTGTAGCTCTTATCTGACACAGGGGACAACCTGTATGGTGTGCCACCCATCACAAAGCACAATTACACACCCATTCACACACTACAGACAATTTAGAGACGTCAATTACCCAACAACGCTTGTCTTTAGACTGGCGGAGAAACCAAAGGAAACCTCTGAAGCATACTGAGAACATGCAATCTTCATGCATGTAGGATGGAGGTGGGAATCGTACAGAGAAACCCGGATAAGGCTTTTTTAAAAAGATCTACTTATAAGGCATCTACAGATAAAAAGTAGTATTTTTGTCAGTAATTGGAGTTTAAAGTTTACTGGAGCAATAAGTGTAGAATAAACTTTAACCTACACATGTAACTTGTCGTGTTATGTAACTTCACAGCTACACTGCTGGGAGCAGTAGAACACTCTTACATGGCAGATTTGAGTTCCCTGGTTAATGTGAGCTGCTTGTAGCAAGAATCTAACTGTAGATCATTTGGTATTTGAAATTGACTGAGCTGTCAAATGTGAGGCTCATGAGGCGACGGGTTATAGTATTAATGAAAAATCATGTATATTGGAACATTTTAAAATGAGAAAGGGGAACATGGAATATGTATTCATTTGATAGCTAGAGGATAATCTTAAATGTTATCTTTAGCTTTAAAAGCCTTGTTTGTGTGTGAAATACTTTGAACTGAAGTAATGGAACTATATAATCTTCCTAAATAGCATTTTATGGATGCATATCCAATATTGATAACAATATGTACATTTTTAAGCAGCATGATATCATTCAACACACAGGCAAATAATAAGCAGTTA